>ML664659.1:5505898-5554950 GCA_007570785.1 Antilocapra americana | reverse complement strand
GATTCTTGCTATGCATAAGACACTTGATTCTTTCTGTTACAAATCTAATTATTTGTCCCAGATTTTTACTCTTCATGATATTGTTCCCCAATGTGGAATATCTTTTCAATGTAATATTTGCTACTTACAGAAATGATCTAAATCTATTTGAGAAGGGACTGAGTTTACACATCAATCTTCAACATCCCTGCAGATAGTATAAATAAACTGATGTTTTACATTTCAATATCAGTTGACAGTCCATTCAATTTTAAATATAGAGTTATTATTTTGTTACAAAATGTTTTATTTATGAAAATATTAAGTTTTTGCAAAATTTATACAGAATTTATTACCAATAAGTGATTATTCATTTAAGGAAAACTGTGATATATGTAGCAATTAGCATGTATATATGTATATATGTGTGCATATATATATATATACACACACACACACATAATTCAGTATTTTAATGCTGAAAGTCTTTCATTAACAAACAAAATCAATATAGTGTCCATTTATCTTCTATTTAAATTGTAATTACAATTTGGTCATTCAAATTCAGTGTAGCATTCTTTTCAACTTTCCTAATCATAGTATTACATATACTACTTACCTATTTTTATTCCATAATTTTTCTGGAGAATTACAGTATTACAAAATTATGTAGTAGTCTTGTAACATGAACTAAAGCAAAATAGGGTCATAAATCTCATTTCTAATTATAACATACTCTGCATAATTAAATGTTTGGTTAATTAAGCAAATAGATATTAGGTTTATTAGTATACAATATATTGTAAATAAAATAATTTATGATTTAAATTTTGGGAATTGGTTGCTACTTCTCTGATATACAATACCCTTTGGTTAATCTAGGATAAAATGCTAATTTATAATGATAAGTTTAAAATGACTTGTGTTCACCAGATCAGATCAATATTTTCTCAAATATATGTCTCAGATTACCAAATAAAGATACTTTGCTTTTACCATTCATCATCTGTATTATTTTTATATTTTTAAAAATTCCAATTATGAATTAATATATAGAAATCTTGGGGATTTTCACCCAAATCACCCTTTTACTTACCAAATATTTTCAGTATTTTGAGAGATATATTTTTTCAGAGTATCTGAAATCCTCAAATACCTTCAGTTATGTGTTTAATAGTGCTACGTAGGGAAATACTCCTTCACAGGTACAAAAATAATCTTAGCTGAACTCATTCCTGTTTTTACTTAAAGAAATAAAAGTGAAACTTGCTGTCCATTGGAGATATTAGAAAATTCAAAAGTTTTAAAAATTATTTAATTATTTTAAGAACTCTATGCTGGGGAACATTGAGGGCAAGATGAGAAGGGAGCAACAGAGGATGAAATGGTTGGATGTCATCACCAACTCATTGGACATGAATTTGAGCAAACTCCGGGAGGTAGTGGAGAACAGGGGAGCCTGGAGTGCTGCAGTCTGTGGGATTACAAAGAGTTGGACATGACTTAGAGACTGAAAAAAAACAACAATTATTTTTATAGTAATAGCTTCTTTATTTGACATGAATCAGAATTCAGAGAGGTAAGTTTATCTAAAAATATGTTAAAACACTGACTACCCCCTGATGTTGGTAATAAAAACCAATTACTTGCAAGTTTGGTACATTCAGTTCCAGAACTGGCAATAACTAAATATGCATATGTGTGTACATGCTCAGTTGCTAAGTTGTGTCTGACTCTTCTGTGACCCCAGGAACTGTAGCCTACCAGGTTCCTCTGTCCATGAATTCTACAGGCAAAAATATTGGAACAGGTTGCCATTTCCTTCTCCAGGGGATCTTCCCAACTCAGGGATCAAACCTGCATCCCTTGTATTGGCAGGAAGATTCTTTACCACAGAGCCACCAGAGAAGCCCAGTAACCAAATATAGCAATATATTACATGACTTAGTGACTGAACAGCAACAATTAATTACTCTGTCCTAGTAGTGAGTGGTGTTTGTTTTGAATCTAAAGCTGTGTACCATGTATCATCACATGTCTCTGGGCTGATCAGAAGAATAAGTCTTCATTGTGCTTCTAAATCCCATTTACTTAGCTTCTTTACTGTCTCCTCTTGACAGTTATCTTTTGACAGTGTTTATCTCTATATGCTGGTCATGGAAAAGAACCAAACCCAAAGAAGACAATCTGATATGAGCAATCATATTACTTCCTGTAAACACATAATATTGTTGAGAGAATATTTTCTTAGACTGTAAACTTGAAATTTACATGAAAATATTGAGGTGGGTAAAGGAAAATAATTAATATTTTAGTTGGTACTGACAATTTCTTCAGAAGTTTTTACAATAGTGATATAAAAATGTAAATTATATATATATATATGTATATATATATATATATATATATAAATTTTAATCCTATGGCTCTCAAATTTTTTCTTGCACTAAAATCACCTAAAAAGCTTGTTTGAAATGTAGTTTCCTTTTATCAAAGATCAAAATTATAAGATTGAGACCTGGTGACTTGTGTTCATAACAAGATATCCATGAATGACTAATGTTTTTTATCTGTGGTTCACACTTTCACTACATTCTGAAATCGGCAAGCTATGGGGTTCATAATCATTCTCTTCAGTTTATTAAAGCTTCAGGAAATATAAATAGATGTTGCAAATGTAGACAAGAGTATTAATTTAAAGAGCTATGATTAAAATGTTCTGCCTCATTTTTAGTCAGGTATAGCCTATTTTCCTATCAGAGCATAAATGAATGCATATGGACCTTCTAAGTCATGGATGCTACTGGAGAAACAGTCCCAGAAGTAGTCACTAAGGGGTATTTTACTCTGGTGGCTAAAATATAGCATCCATGAGTATATGGTAATAGAATTTTGTGCTCCAGGCATGCACTTAGTAATGAATAAAAGGTCAAGATAAAATATCTGGATGTAACAATGGGTAATTAGAGCACAGTAATGGGAAATTTGGGGCAAGCAATACTTCAAAGTCATGATCAGTAAGCAGTAGACATCAGTTAGGTACATTTTATGGCAAAAAAGTCTTGAATTTATGAAAGGACAAGGAAATAGGCACACTACTAGAAAATAAACTATTAAAAATCCATCCACATATGGATTTTTAAATAGGCACACTACTGGAAAATAAACTATTAAAAATCCATCCATATCACATGATACATATGATACATATGTATCATCATTTTCATTACAAGAACCTGCTATAAATGTGATGAACCGTTCTAAACTTATTGAGTTTTTCTGTAGCATCCATCACATCATTTTTTGCCTTATTTTTTCCCTCTCCACATATAACCACTGCCTTTCAGTACTCTTTCACTTGCCAGCATTAAGCCTACGAATATGCTCATTTTTCTGAAAACCAGGGATAAAAGCAATAACCATCTATACAACAGGCTAAAACACTGTATTTTCAAGTTCACATTCCAGAATAAGAGCTATTCATATTACTTCATAAGAGTAGACTAGAACAAATACAAACCTTTGTCAGTCTTTTTTCCTCACTCTACTCCTCAGTTTGTCCTCCTCTTGACATCTCTGGCCACTTCACTTGCTTTCCATTTTTGTCTTCACTTCCTTCTTCTTATTTGTATATGCCATTTCCTCTCACATAGTTTTCTATTTTAACTGAGTTTTACTATTTTGACAAAGAATGACTCAACTGAGTTTTAGTGCTGCTGCATAGCAAAATACCATGAACTTAGTGGTTTAAACAATACAAATTCTTTACCTTACAGTTTCCACAGATAGGAGTTTAGGCATTGAATAGCTGGGTCCTCTGCTCAGGGCCTCACCAGGCTGAAATCAAGGTATTGGTCAGAGCTTGTGTCTTATCTAAGGCTCAGGTTTCTTTCCAAGCTCATGTGGTGGTTGACACACTCCATTTCTTTTCAGCTCTAGAACTCATAAAATACATAAAGGTTGCATTTTCAAAACAAGGATGACCAGAACCTTTTGACACTTCATCCTCTTTTAAAGCCTCCTCTGAGACATCAAGGCCATGGAGTATTAGCTTCCTTCTGTTTAGTATCCTAATCAGACGAGTAATATCCAATCATATTCATAATTTCTACCCACACCTGAAAGGAGGTAATTATATGGGTCATATATATTGGAAGTAAGGATTTTGTGGCTCATTTAGAATTCTAAGTAGCACAGACTGTTACATGTAATTATTGTCCTGGTTGGCAGTGAGCTCATAGGTTTTTCTTGCCCAGTTCTTAGGAGAGTGTCTACTCAGCTCATCTTTCTTCTCAGATAGGATGCAGGAACTGGGCAGACCATATCCCCATGGGGTATCCACAAATGTATCCACACCTGAAGGTATTGAACTTCTAATCTGATTTGAGGGGTTTCCATTCTAACCATCAGATAAAGGCTTCCCCAACTCATCTTGAGGCTTCTCTGGTGGCTCAGAGGGTAAAAAGTCTACCTGCAATACGAGAGACCCAGGTTCAAATCCTAGGTCTTAAAGATCCCCTGAAGAAGGGAATGACAACCCACTCCAGCATGCTTGTCTGGAGAATCCCATGGACAGAGGAACCTGGTGGGCTACAGTCCATGGGGTCACAAAGAGTTGGATATAACTGAGCGACTAACACTGACTTTTCTTCTCACCTCATCCAATGACAGGAACATATAATTTGTGTCTAAATATACTAGTGAAAGTGGCAGTTGATAATATTAAATCTACAATTCTGGACCTCAACAGGATTTTTGAATCCGCTCTTATCAATTTTTTCTGATTTTCTAGGTTTTGTCCAGAATAACTTGCTATCCTAACTTTTAACATAAAATTGATAGGCTGTCCATTTTATTTTAATCCTTGAGAAGAAGCCTCTACTATCCCCTATTTCATTCTATTTCTGTATCTTTCATTTTCTACTGCCCTGAGTGTTTTCAAAGTATCTCTGATTTATTCTGTATGAACTTTGGAGTTATCTTTAGCAGTCATATTTATATCTGAAATAAATAGGTTTTAATTACTTTTACCACATAAATTAAGCATCCAAGCTGATAACATGTTGTACTGCACAAAAAAACCTTATTTTGCATATTAATACAAGGTAATGCAGAATAGTTATAAATACAGAACACTCATGTTCATAAATTCATCATGTTTATTCTGTTTCAAATTAAATTCACACACAGTTCTTATTTCCTGTAGTCAAATTTTATGAATTTATTTTGTTTTTGGTTAGAGATCACTGATTGTTTTATGAAGAGATGCTTGTTAAGAAACCTATGCAATATGGTCTGCAGTTACATGTACAAATTTTCACTTTGAGCACAGCTATAGAAAAAAATAACATGTCAAAAAAAGAGACAAAAATACAATATAGTCACAGATTGTCCATTTTTAAATTATTCTGCATTAGTTAAACCATGGTATTCTCTAATGGTGCCCTATGCCATACATCAATTTTATGGTTGCCTATGACTTGAAACACAATTTTCTTCCTAGAGCATTGAGAGCTGAACTTTTAAAAATAATAAGACAATTTGTCTCCAGTGGAGGTGTCGGTTGGCGGTGGTCTGCTGCAAGGTTAGGGGAACTGAGTGTAGTAGTATATGCATGGGATCTTTTCAGGGAGGTCATCATTATCTTCATTACCTCCACCATAGTTTGAAAGAAGTGAAAGTGAACTCACTTATTCCTGTCCAATCCTTTGTGACCCCATGGACTATAGTTTACCAGGATCCACTGTCCATGAGATTTTCCAGGCAGGAGTACTGGAATGGATTGAACCCAGGTCTCCTGCATTGCAGGCAGACGCTTTACCATCTGAGCCACTATGGTGATAGTTTGGCTTATAGTTAGGACCCAGGTAAACAGCAGGGCAAGAACACAGCTCCACCCATCAACAGAAACTTGGATTACAGAGGTACTGAACATGTCCCTACCCATCAGAACAAGACCCAGTTTCTGCCTCAGTCAGTCTATCTCATCAGGAAGATTTCATAAGCCTCTTATCCTTCTCCAGCTGAGGGAAGACAGTCTGAAAACCACACTCACAGAAAACTAACCAATCAAATCACATGGACCACAGCCTTGTCTAACTCAATGAAACTATGAGACATGCCATGTAGGGCCACCCATGATGAGTGGGTCATGTTGGAGAGTTCTGACAAAATTTGGCACATTGGAGAAGGGAATGACAAACCACTTCAGTATTCTTGCCTTGAGAACCCCATGAACAGTATGAGAAGGCAAAAAGATAGGACACTGAAAGATGAACACTCCAGGTCAGTAGGTGCCAAATATGCTACTGGAGATCAGTGTGGAAATAACTCCAGAAGAATGAAGAAATGGAGTCAAAGCCAAAACAACACCCGGTTGTGGAAGTGACTGGTGATGGAAGTAAAGTCCAATGCTATAAAGAGCAATACAGCATAGGAATCTGGAGTGTTAGGTCCATAAATCAAGGTAAATTGGAAGTGCTCAAATAGAAGATGATAAAAATGAATGTTGACATTTTAGGAATCAGTGAACTAAAATGGACAGGAATGGGTGAATTTAACACAGATGACCATTATATCTACTACTGTGGGCAAGAATCACATAGAAGAATGGAGTAGCCATCATAGGCAACAAAAGAGGGTAAAATGCAGTACTTGGAAGAGATCTCAAAAATGACAGAATGATCTCTGTTCGTTTCCAGGGCAAATCATTCAATATCACAGTAATCCAAGTCTATGTCCTGACCAGTAACGTTGAAGAACCTGAAGTTGAATGGTTCTATGAAGACCTACAAGACCTTGTAGAACTAACACCCAAAAAAGATGTCCTTTCATTATAGGGGACTGGATTGCAAAAGAAGAAAGTCAAGAAACACCTGTAGTAACAGGAAAATTTGGCCTTAGAGTTCAGAAAGAAGCAGGTCAGAGCCTAACTGAGTTTTGCTAAGAGAACACACTGGTCATAGCAAACAACCTCTTCTAACAACACAAGAGAATACTCCACATGGATATCACCATATGATCAATACTGAAATCAGATTTATTATATTCTTTGCAGCCAAAGATGGAGAAGTTCTATACAGTCAGCAAAAACAAGACCGGGAGCTGACTGTGTCTCTGATCATAAATTGCTTATTGCCAAATTAGGACTTAAATTGAAGAAAGTAGAGAAAACCACTAGACCATTCAGATATTACGTAAATCAATTCCTAATGATTATACAGTTTAAGTGAGAAATAGATTAATGGGTATAGATCTGATAGACAGAGTGCCTGATGAACTATGAACAGAGGTTTGTGACATTGTACAGGAGGCAGAGATCAAGAGCATCCCCAGAAAAAGAAATGAAGAAAAGCAAAATGGCTGTCTGAGGAGGCATTACAAATTGCTGTGAAAAGAAGAGAAGCAAAAAGCAAAGGGGAAAAGGAAAGATATAACGATCTGAATGCAGAGTTCCAAAGAATAGCAAGGAGAGATAGGAAAGCTTTTCTCAGTGATCAGTGCAAGAAAGAGAGGAAAACAATAGAATGGAAAAGACTAGAGATCTCTTCAAAAAATTAGAAATACCAAGGGAACATTTCATGCAAAGATGGGCTCAATAAAGGACAGAAGTGGTACAGACCTGACAGAAGCAGGAGATATTAAGAAGAGATGGCACGAATACACAGAAGAACTGTACAAAAATGATCTTCATGACCCAGATAATCACGATGGTGTGATCACTCACTTAGAGCCAGACATTCTGGAATGTGAAGTCAAGTGGGCCTTAGGAAGCATCACTACGAAGAAAGCTAGTGGAGGTGATGGAATTCCAGTTGAGCTATTTCAAATACTGAAAGATGATGCTGTGTAAGTGCTGCACTCAATATGTCAGCAAATCAGGAAGACTCAACAGTGGTCACAGGACTGAAAAAGGTCAGTTTTCATTCCAATCACAAAGAAAGGAAATGCCAAAGAATGCTCAAACTACGGCACACTTACATTCATCTCACATGCTAACAAATAAATGCTCAAAATTCTCCAAGACAGGCTTCAGCAATACGTGAACCGTGAACTACCAACTGTTCAAGCTGGTTTTAGGAAAGGCAGAGGAACCAGAGATCAAATTGCCAACATCCACTTGATTATCGAAAAAGCAAGAGAGTTCCAGAAAAACATCTATTTCTGCTTTATTGATGATGCCAACGCCTTTGACTATGTAGGTCACAATAAACTGTGGAAAATTCTGAAAGAGATGGGAACACCAGGCCACCTGACCTGCCTCTTGAGAAATCTGCATGCAGGTCAGGAAGCAACAGTTAGAACTGGACATGGAACAACAGACTGGTTCCAGATAGGAAAAGGAGTACGTCAAGGCTGTATATTGTCACCTGGCTTATTTAACTTATATGCAGTTACATCATGAGAAACACTGGGCTGGATGAAGTACAAGCTGGAATCAAGATTGCTGGGAAAAATATCAATAAGCTCAGATATGCAGATGACACCATCATGATGGCAGAAGGGGCAGAAGAATTGAAGAGCCTCTTGATGAAAGTGAAAGAGGAGAATGAAAATGTTGGCTTAAGGCTCAACATTCAGAAAACTAGGATCATGGCATCTTGTCCCATCACTTCATGGCAAATAAATGGAGAAACAGTGAAAACAGTGGTTGACTTTATTTTGGGGGGCTCCAAAATCACTGCAGATGGTGCTGCAGCCATGAAATTAAAACATCCTTACTCCTTGGAAAGAGAGTTATGACCAACCTAGACAGCATATTAAAAGCAGAAACATTACTTTGCCAACAAAGGTCCATCTAGTCAAGGTTATGGTTTTTTCAGTAGTCATGTATGGATGTGAGAGTTGAACTATAAAGAAAGCTGAGTCTGAAGAATTGATGCTTTTGACCTGTGATGTTGGAAAAGACACTTGAGTGTCCCTTGGACTGCAAGGAGATCCAACCAGTCCATCCTAAAGGAGATCAGTCCCGGGTTTTCATTGGAAAGATTCATATTTTTACTGAAACTCCAATACTTTGACCACCTGATGTGAAGAGCTGACTCATTTGAAAAGACCCTGATACTGGGAAAGACTGAAAGCGGTAGGAGAAGGTGACGACAGAGGATGAGTTGTTGGATGCATCACCGACTCAATGGACATGACTTTGAGTAAACCCCAGGAGTTGGCTATGGATAGGGAGGCCTGGAGTGCTGCAGTCCATGGGTTCACAAATAGTTGGACATGACTAAGCGACTGAACTTGAAAGCCACATAGGAAAATTAATTGGTTATGCTGTTTCTTTATCAGAACATTCACTACAATATGGGTTTATTTTGAGTTCTTCCTAGGTAAACTTTCCTTGGTGTGGGAAAGGCAACAATCACTACCATTTCCTGAGCACATACATAGTACCAGATATTATATATATATATATATGTATATATATATATATATATATATATATATATATAATTTCTAAGTCTTACAACTACTCTGCAAAGCTGATATTAATATTCCAGTTTTAAAGAAAAGGAAATCAGGACACATTTATTTGCCAAATGTCATGGTACTAGAAAGTTCTGAAGCCAGATTTCAAATCTAGTACTCTTTGACCTCATGTTCCCACTGTATTATTTTTCTAATTAGCTCTCTGCCTATAACCACACCATTCCTCTCCCAACATTAAAGGATCATGGCCATTTTCCCACCTTTCTTGAATGTAGTATGCAGGGAACTGTGGAGGGTCTTGAGTTACACAGTTTGCTTGCTCAGAGGACAGGCTGCCACTAAAATGTTATTGCTGCCATAGTTTACCAATTTTCCACCATTGTTCAGTTCCTATTATCAATTTTGCAGCTTTCAAATAATCTTTCAGACAGGTTTCATGGTACAGTGTCAAATGTTATCTTCTTTCATCACTTCAGACTGAAACTAAATGTGTATGGGGTGGAAATCCTCTAACCAGAGGAACTATTTGCTGAAAAGAGTTTTCATTTCTAGCTGCAGTTTCCCTTCAGTATTATTTCACTTTTATTTTGCAAATTTACTTTGCTTCATCACAAAGCTCACAGGAAAAGTGGGGTGGTAGAGAAGCTCTTGTGTCATCCCACACTGCTATAGAGGAAAGTATTATGTTTAAGCAGACATTCTTACAGTGCTTTTAAGAGTACTGGGTAAGTGTGTGAGAAATGCTATTATTCATGATGTTAGAATTTAAAAATCCAATAATTCCTCAAAAAAAATCCCTCAAATAACTTTCATGTAAAATCTCCCGGATTTAAACAAAACTTCATAAGTCCTATGAGGCAGAGTTGCTTATATTTAAAGAAGTCAAACCCACAACTATTACCTCACTACATATGTCTTTGCCCAAGGGAGACCTAGAAGAATCCATTCTAGATATACTTGAAGTCAATAATGAATATGACTCTTCTTTCTCTACTTCCTTTCCCCTTAACAATCTACTCTCTACTCTCAGCTACTTTTTCATATATTTTCTTCACTCCCTTTCCTCTTTTCAAAATGCAAGGATCGCAATCAGTTTGTTAAGCTTTTGATTGACTGGCTTTTTATACTTCAACTCTATGATGTACTTGAGAAGTTTCAAGCATTAACAAGAAAACAGATTATCTACTGATTGAAACATTTGGCTTGAGAAGTGGGCAGGTGGGGGTTAAGAGACCAGGGGCATGTGGCTCAAATCACACCAGCCAGCAAGCAAGTTCTGATCAACTTTATAGATCTCTTTGTTATTTGAACGTTGGAGTGTGGAGTAGTATTAACCACACAGTTGTAGAGGGTCTCTCATTTTCTCTGCACTCTCAGTCAACAGGTAGTAAGCGCTGTCACACAGAAGTTACATCTTGATATTGATCTATAGGAAAGGATTTGGATTTTCATTCTCTGGACACAGAATATGTGATACTGATGGGAGAAATGAGAGTCCTGTGAGCTTTCCGTATCTCCAATTTAAATACCCAGTGAAACATGAAGGTTTGAAGGTTTTGTTATTGTTGTTGTTGTTTGTTTTTAACAAAAAATACTCCTGAGAGAAAACCAACCTCAAGTGGAGGAGTCTTCAGTATGTTCAGTAGTCTTCAGTATGATCCTCTTGCAAAGGATCCATAAATGCTTACTCTAGTCCAGAAAGTAGTATTATAGTAGAGCATTTATGGGGTGAGCTTTCTGGCTTCTCTGACTCTGAAAAATGCACAATGTAAACATGAGGAGAAAACTGGAGGATGAATGCTTTTCCTGACCTCTTATGTTCTTCTGCATTTTGTCTACAGTAAACCTCAAAAATTCTTCAACTGAACTTTTGGAAAAAATAGGTATGTGTTAATTCCACCACATCACTAGGTCTTAACTAAGAGTAAAATATCAGGACCATGTGTTAAGATTTTTCAAAATAGGCATTATTTGGGCCTCAAACAAAACCTACTGAATCATAATCTCCAGAGGCTGGTTCTTAATATGTGTATTTTTAACAAAGCACTCTAAGTGATACAGCCAGTAGACTTCTAACTAAGAAATAGCTACTATGCTAGGTAACTCATTAAAAGAGATATTACACCTATTTTCTTTAGAAGCTGGATAACAGTTTTTCTGAGCTAGAAACGCAAGAATAGGACTTTAGGCACTAAGATATATACATTTTTAAGTTAAGTACTGTTAAGTATAGGCTTCTCTGGCGGCTCAGTGGTAAAGAACCCATCTGCCAATGCAGGAGATGTGGGTTCAATCCCTGGGTTGGGAAGAGCCTCTGGAGAAGAAATGGCAACCTACTCCAGTATTCTTGCTTGGGAAAATCCCATGGACAGAGGAACCTGGTGGGCTACAGTCAATGGGATCATAAAGAGTCAGACACAACTGAGTGACTAAACAATAAGTATGCTTTCAAAAATGAACATCAGTTTACATTCTCAGTAGTGGTACATGATGTTTCCTATTGCCCCAAATCATTGCCAACAGTTAATAATATGCCAAATATACCTCAATAAAGCTGTCAAAATATTTTGGGACAATTTTCATCATTTTAATTTATTTTTCTAATTTCAGGAGAAAAATTCAAGGTATGATTAGATATCATTAACACATGTTTATTGAATGTTTGCTAGAATTCAACGGTTAAAATTGTCTAATTCTGGGGCCATTGGCAGTGGTGGGCAATTTTTTATTATCAACGTCTGTCTACTTCAGGTTTTGGGATTTGGAAAGGGAGTTCAAATTCCAACTAGTGTCTTATGTTATTCAAAAGTAGAATTATCTAACATACTTTATATCCCTCAAGTAACTGTTATGTTATAGAGGTAGTAGAAGTTCAACAAATTTTAATAGGTAAGTGAATGAATGAATGAATAAAGCTTAAATATAGAAAATGTGTGATGCTTGATGGAGCAACTGATATTTTTTCAGGGAAACATAAAATCAATCCAAATGCTTAGGAGAGATGATTATACAGTCTCTGGGTCCATATCAAGTAATTTCTAAGCACATTAAGATAGTGTTCCCAAAGCATGGAGAATATTCCCCAAGTTGCTATGTTATATGATTCTGCATAGACTTACAGAAATATTGCTTTTCTGGCTATAGAAAATGGGAAGAGTATCCAGGAATCATCTAATCAAATTGTAACACTTGAAGCTGACAAATGACTGTATCATGCTAAACAAGTGATTGTCTCTTCTTTTCCACAAGCATCTCAAGGTGACGGAACGGCTTGGTTGACTGTTTTCCAGTTTTACATTGATTTTTATGTTGTTTATTTTAATCACACTGATGGTTGACAAGATCTTAAAATATACACATTCTGTGAATTCCCCTAGTCTTCCCCTTTAAAGAATTGTACATAGTTAAGATGTATGCCCCACAATATTATTGAACAGATAAAATGTCTGTTGCCAGGGTTCCTTTTCTTTCCGATTATACTTTTTTTTCCCTTAGCTTATTGAGGCATTATTGACAAATAGAAACTGTATATATTTAGGTTGTACTATGTGGTATTTTAATATATTATACATTATGAAGTGATTACTATAGTGAAGGCAATTAACATGTCTATTACCTCACTTACATACCACTTGTGTGTATGTGGTGAGAACACTGAAAACCTACTCTCTTAGGAAATTCAGAGTGTATAACACAGCATTATTAACTATAGTCACCATGCTATAGATTAATCTCCAGAAATTATTCATGTTGCATAACTAAAATTTTATTTCCTTTGACCAGCATCTTCTCATTTCCCATACACTCTAGCTCCTGCCATTCAAACCCTTGCTTTTATGAGTTTAACTTTTTTAAAAGTCTACATAAGTCAAGAAATGCAGTATTTGTTACTCTGTGTCTGGTTTATTTCACATAGCATAATATCCTTCAGGCTTATCCATGGTATTTCATGGCAGAAGATCCTTCTTTGTAAGGATGAATAACATTCTATTGTGTATTAGTACCAGTATCAGTTCACTTGCTCCATCGTGTCCGACTCTTTGCGACCTCAGGTACCGCAGCATGCCAGGTCTCCCTGTCCATCCCACACTCCCGGAGTCCACCTAAACCCATGTACATCAAGTCGGTGATGCCATCCAGCCATCTCATTCTCTGTCGTCCCCTTCTCTTCCTGGTCTCAATCCTTCCCAGCATCAGGGTCTTTTCCAATGAGTCAACTCTTTGCATGAGGTGACAAAAGTATTGGAGTTTCAGCTTCAACATCAGTCCTTCCAATGAACACCCAGGACTGATCTCCTTTAAGATGTACTTGTTAGATCTCCTTGCAGTCCAAGGGACTCTCAAGAGTCTTCTCCAACACCACAGTTCAAAAGCATCGATTCTTTGGCACTCAGCCTTTTTCACTAGCCAACTCTTACATCAATACAAGACTACTGGAAAAACCATAGCCTTGACTAGATGGACCTTTGCTAGCAAAGTAATGTCTCTGCTTTTCAATATGATAGCCAGGTTGGCCATAACTTTCCTTCCAAGGAGTAAGTGTTTTTTGAATTTATGGCTGCAATCACCATCTGCAGCGATTTTGGAGCCCCCCAAAATAAAGTCTGACACTTTATCCACTGTTTCCCCATCTATTTCCCAGGAAGTTATGGGACCAGATGCCATGATCTTAGTTTCCTTAATGTTGAGCTTTAAGCCAACTTTTTCACTCTCCTCTTTCACTTTCATCAAGAGGCTCTTTAGCTCCTCTTCACTTTCTGCAATAGGAGGGTGTCATCTGCATATCTGAGGTTGTTGATATTTCTCCTGGCAATCTTGATTGCAGCTTGAGTTTCTTCCAGCCCAGCAATTCTCATGATGTACTCTGCAGGGTGTACATATATACAGGGTGACAATATATAGCCTTGACATACTCCTTTTCCTATCTGGAACCAGTCTGTTGTTCCATGTCCAGTTCTAACTGTTGCTTCCTGACCTGCATGCAGATTTCTCAAGAGGCAGGTCAGGTGGCCTGGTGTTCCCATCTCTTTCAGAATTTTCCACAGTTAATTGTGACCCACATAGTCAAAGGCGTTGGCATCATCAATAAAGCAGAAATAGATGTTTTTCTGGAACTCTCTTGCTTTTTCGATAATCAAGCGGATGTTGGCAATTTGATCATCTCTGGTTCCTCTGCCTTTTCTAAAACCAGCTTGAACAGTTGGTAGTTCACGGTTCAAGTATTGCTGAAGCCTGTCTTGGAGAATGTTGAGCATTACTTTACTAGCGTGTGAGATGAGTGCAATTATGTGGTAGTTTGAGCGTTCTTTGGCATTGCCTTTCTTTGGAATTAGAATGAAAACTGATCTTTTCCAGTCCTGTAGCCACTGCTGAGTTTTCCAAATTTGCTGACATATTGAGTGCAGCACTTACACAGCATCATCTTTCAAGATTTGAAATAGGTCAACTGGAATTCCGTCACCTCCACTAGCTTTGTTCATAGTGATGAAGGCCCACTTGACTTCACATTCCAGGATGTCTGGCTCTAGGTGGGTGATCATACCATCTTGGTTATTTGAGTTGTGAAGATCTTATTTGTACAGATTTCTGTGTATTCTTGCCACCTCTTAATATCTTCTGCTTCTGTTAAGTCTCTACCATTTGTATCCTTTATTGAGCCCATCTTTGCATGAAATATTCCCTTGGTATATCTAATTTTCTTGAAGAGATCTCTAGTCTTTCCAATTCTGTTATTTTCTTCTTATTTATTTATTTTTTAATTACTTTTGCCATACAATGACATGATATCACCATGGTTTTACATTAGCCCCCCCTCCAGAACCCCCCTCCCTCCTCCCTCCCTCCTCCCTCCCTTCTCCCTCCCCCCAGGAAATCTCGATGCAGCAGCCCCGAGAATCAATCCTGGGCTGGCGATTGACTTCACATATGATAATTAACATGTTTCAATGGCATTCTCCCATATCATCCCACCCTTACCCTCATCCACAGAGTCCACGAGTCTGTTCTATACATCTGCGTTCCTTTTGCTATCTCACATTCAGGGTTCTCATTACCATCTTTCTAAATTCCATATATATGCGTTAGTATACTGTATTGTTGTTTTTCCTTCTGGCTTACTTCACTCTGGATAATAGGCTCCAGTTCTGTCCACCTGAGTAGAACTGATTCAAATGAATTTTTTTTAATGCTGAGTAATATTCCATTGTGTATGTGTACCACAGCTTTCTTATCCATTCGTCAGTTGATGGGCATCTAGGTTGCTTCCATGTCCTGGCTATTGTAAACAATGCAGCGATGAACATTGGGGTACACGTGGCTCTTTCCATTCTGGTTTCCTCGGTGTATATGCCCAGCAGTGGGATTGCTGGGTCATATGGCAGGTCTATTTGGAACCTGCAGCTCCATTCTAGAAAAATAAATGACCCAATCAAAAAGTGGGCCAAAGAACTTAACAGAAATTTCTCCAAAGAAGACATAAAAATTGCTAACAAACACATGAAAAGATGCTCAACATCACTCATTATCAAAGAAAGGCAAATCAAAACCACAATGAGGTATCACTTTACACCAATCAGGATGGCTGTAATCCAAAAATCTACAAGCAATAAATGCTGGAGAGGATGTGGAGAAAAGGGAACTCTCTTACACTGTTGGTGGGAATGCAAGCTAGTACAGCCACTATGAAAAACAGTGTGGAGCATCCTTAAAAAACTGCAAATAGACCTGCCATATGACCCACCAATCCCACTGTTATTTTCTTCTATTTCTTTGCATTGATTGCTGAAGAAGGCTTTCTTATCTCTCCTTGCTATTCTTTGGAACTCTGCATTCAAATGGGAATATCTTTCCTTTCCTCTTTACTTTTCACTTCTCTTTTCACATCTATTTGTAAGGCCTCCTCAGACAGCCATTTTGCTTTTTGGCATTTCTTTTCCATGGGGATGATCTTGATCCCTGTCTCTTGTACAGTGTCATGAACTTCCATCCATAGTTAATCACAGAAGCTTTTTTGTTTGATGCAATCCCACTTATCTATTTTTGCTTTTATTTTCAGTCAGTTTGAGATCATACAAAAAAATCAATTCCCAGGCAAAAGTCAAGAAGCATTTTTTCCTAAGTTTTATTCTAGAAATTTTACAATTTCTGGTCTTATGTTTAAGCCTTTAGTACATATTGGGTTTACTTTTAGTTCAATTTAATTATTGTATGCATTGATATCCAGTCTTCCCAACAGTATTGAGACCATCCTTTATCCATTGTGTGATCTTGACACCCTTGATGAAGACTGTAAATATGTGGATTTATTTCTGGGATCTTTATACTTTCCAGTTGTCTATTTGTCTGTTTTTATGTCAGTAACATATTGTTTTGCTTACTTGAATTTGGAACATATTTTGAAATTTGGAAGTGTGATGCCTCCAGCATTGTTTTTCTTATTAAAGATGCTTTGACTATTCAGTCTTTGGTGGTTCCATGTATACATTAGTGTTTTTTCTTAATTTCTGTGAAAAATATCATTGGAATTTTGATGGGAATTATGTTACATCTGTCGATTGCTTTGGCTAATATGTATATTTTAACAATATAAACTCTATCAATACATGAACATAGGATATCTTTCCTATCACTAATGTCTTTTTCAATATCTTTCATCAATATTTTATAGTTTTCAGTATATAGATCTTTCACCACATTGGTTACATGTATTCCAAACTATTTTGCTAACTTTTATGCTAATGAAAATGGGATTGTGTTAATTTCTTTTTTAGATAATCAGTTGTTAATGTACATACACACAACTTATTTTTTTAAACATATGTATCTTTATTTATTTGACTGCGTCAGCCTTAGTTGTGGCCCCTGGGCTCAGTAGTTGTGGTGCAGAGGCTTAGTTGCCCTGAGGCATATGGGATCTTAGTTCCCTGACCAGGGATGGAACCCATGTCCTCTGTATTGCAAAGCAGATTCTTAACCACTAGACTTCTGGGGAAATCTCATTTTGTATGTTGATTTTATATTATACAACTTTGCTGAATTTATTAGATACAAAAGGGTTTTGGTGGAATCCTTAGGGTTTTCTATATGTAATATCATATTATCTGCCAATAGAGACAGTTTTACTTCTTTTTTCCTAATTTGAATATCTTTTCTTTCTCTTGTCTAGCTATTCTAAGATTCCCAGCACTATGTTGAATAGAAGTGATGAGAGTGGGCATCCTGTCTTGTTCATAGGTATAAGTGTTAGTCACTCAGTCATGTCCAACTCTTTGTGACCCCATGGACTGCAGCCCACCAGTATCCTCTGTCCATGAGATTTTACAGGCAAGGATACTAGAGTGGGTTGCCATTTCCTTCTCCAGGGGATCTTCCCAAATCAAGGATTGAATCTGGGTCTCCTGCACTGCAGGCAGATTCTTTACTGACTGAACTACAAGGGAAGCCCGTCTTACAAGAAAAGTTTTTAGCTTTTCACTGTTGAGTATGATGGTCACTGTGGGCTTGTCATACATGGCCTTTATGGCATTGATGTACATATTTTCATACCTAACTTTTTGAGGGATTTTATTAAGAAAGGACATTGAATTTTCTCATTTTTTCCTGTATCTATTGAGATGACTATATGATTTTATTCTTTCATTCTGTTAGCCTGGAATATCATACTTACTGATTTGCATATCATGAATCATCCTTGCATTTCAAGATTGCATCCTAATTCATCATGATTTAGGGATCAATGAACTCTCTCTATACTTGATTTCCATGTGATCCTTTTGTTATTGGAGGATGAGAGAGAAAGAGAGACAGATGGAGAAAGAGAAAACCTTTATCTCGATTATTTCACATTATAATCTCTTCTCATATTTAAGAAGGTATGAAGTGACTTTTCTACCTCACTATGTGGAGCCAAGTTTTTAAATACAATACCAAGTCTTTGAATGCAAAGTTTATGTTTTCTTTTTAAACCTTTGAAAAGGAGCTTTAAATTGTTAGCCAATTCCAAACTGCACCACTTCAAACTAAAGTAGAACCAATTAAGATAGAATGCAAAGTTAATCCAAAAATACAATTAGCACTGCATCCAGGAAGAGATTATGCCATAAGCAAGAAGTGTAAACAAATGACACATGAAAATTGTATAAGGAGAAGAGATAGACTGTCCATGCAGTAAACATAGTAACATTACAAAGTTGCAATATAAGTATAGAGCACCAAGGTAGATGTTTTATAATGAGACATTAACTTTAAAATATTATTTTAGAGTTACTATGCTATAAACCAGTTTTACATCCATGTAGATTCAGATCTTTGGAAATATATTTTGAAATATGTATGCAATAGTTCAAAGACTTCAAGGGAAATCTTTTAGAAATCAAATTATTACATGTAATAGGGCAGTAATTAAAATAAAAAGAATAAGGAAAAAGAAAAGGAGAGGAGATGGAGGGGAAGGAGAAAAAAGAGGAACAGGAGGACAAAGAGGAGGAGAAGAAGAAAGATATACTATATTTAAATCAGGATATATAAAGAAGCAATATGAATAAGAAGAAAACTACCAAAATATCTGAACAGGTGTTTCATAAAAGAAGACAACTACATGGTTCCCAATAATAAATAAAAATTAATTATATAAATTTTAAATTACAATCAAGCATTATAACTTAGCTGTCAAACTGAAAGAAATTAAAGAGATTTGACAATATTACATATTAAATGTTGGCAAGAATACACAGAAAAAGGAACTAGTGTATAGTTATTGTGAAAGTACAGTTTGGTACAAATACTTTGGGAAACTGACATTATCTAGTAAGTTTTAAGATACACATATGCATGATTTAGCAAGTCCATTCTTATACTATACCCAAGAGAAAGTCACTTATTTAAGTGCATCTGGACATATGTACAATGATATTGACAGTAGCCTTTTTGTAATACTCTAAAAATGGAAATAATCCTATGTCCATCAACAAGAAAATAGATTATGTTGGTATATTCATATAGTGGAATACTATACAACAATGAGAATGAACAAATACAATGTTGTCATTGATGAATCTCACAAAGAAAATATCAAACAAAAGAAGCAAAAAGAATACAGCATATTTCCAATTATATTTATATTTCAAAAACAGGCAAAAAAACATATTATTTAGGGATGCGTACATATGTGGGAAGGTTATAATGTACAGTAAAGAAATCATGGACAGTGTTATACCTCTAGGGAGGAATGATGCTTTGATAAGGAAGGATCCGATATTGAGAGCAGGGAAGTAGCTCAGGGGTACTTTAAAACTCTACTTTTTTACCTGTGTTGTCATTAGTTATTGCTTTGTAAATATTTGTTAAATTGTATCTTTATGTTTTATTAACTATTCTGTGTGTTTTAAGAGTGATAATGGGGGGATGAAAAAGTAACAGTACATATGTAGACAATTTGTTCAAAGATATTTTCTTTAAAGAAGAGCAGACATACACAGTGATAGCTGGAGTTGTGTATAAGATCAAGGAAAGAATTTATTAAGATAGGAGGGATTGTGACATGTATATAGGCTGTTGGCAATGTAGCAGGAGAGGTGGAGCAATTTATCATGGAGTAGGAAAATGAAACTGAGAGAAAAACTTCACATTGATGAGACAGGTAAGACCTAGTATATAATGTAATAATTGTCTTTATCAAAAGGCAAGGATAGTTCATCCACAGTAATATGATAAAATTGTAATGGGTCACAGAAGAAAGCAGTTTGGTAGATTTAAATTTGGGATTGTTGGATGGTTCTCTTCTCACTGCCTCAATTTCCCTGTAAAATCACAAATTATTTCATCATCTGAGATGGAAGAGGGTTAGAGGAAGTGATAGACATTTCAAGTGAGATAAGGCATCCATACACATGAACAGAAACAATTGACTAGGAAAACACAATATGATTGTCAGGTTCATTTGAACTTAATACTTATGATTTTCAAGTAATAAAAGCAGTCACATTGCTGGATGTTTTCTATTCATGACATTGTCTTCCTACAGTTTATGATTAAATAGAAAAGACAAGACATTAAACCAGCACTTATCTGAGTCATCTAACCAAAAAATTCATGTGTTAAAGAGTTTGTATCTCATAAGAATACCCAATGATGGAAATTTCTAGCATTGTTTTTGATCCTTAAGTGTTACCACTTAAGTTAGAAAAATATGTTACTGAAAATAGCACTACTTTCCAAGCTTTGGTTTTTCTTCCAGTTTTTTTTTTTAATTACGCTCCCTAGGTGATCTTATCCAATCTTATGTCTTCAATCACCACCAACACATAGAATAAATTTGAAGTCTCAAAACTCATCCTATTCCTATATCTCTATCTCAATGATTAGAAACATCACCTACCCAGTAACCCAAAGAAAAAACTTTCTCCATCTCTGCCTCCAATCAGTAAATCAAGATGGTTCTAACTCCATGACATTTTCAGAATTAGCACAAAGTGTAATCAAGTTGATCAATTAAGAAGCTATGTAAATCACATAGGAAAGAGAGAATGGTAGCTTGAACTAAGATGACAAATTAAAGAGACCCCAAAGAGGTAAATTCTTCAATTCTTTGTGAGTAGATTCAAGAGGTATAGAAAAATTCCCAAGACTTGATAAGCGATGTGATACTGAGGCTAAAGAAAAAGAAAGGGTCTAGAAAGACTCTAAGTTTTCTGGCTTGATGTTACTACATGGGTGGACATGCCATTCACCAGGTAGGGAATATTGGGAAGGGTCTTGGATATCTTCAGATGGTGGACATCATTAATTTGGTTTTGTATTATACTGAGTTTTAAATTTCAAGAAGACATACCAAGGAGGTAGTTGGATATATCATTTGGCACTCAAAGAAGTCTGAGATGAAGATATTCATTTTTAACAATTTAAATCTTAGAGTAGATGAGATTATTTTAGAAGGGAGTAAACATGAGAAAGAATAGGGCAAAAAATCAAGGGTTGAAGAACACCACTTATTAAGACCCAGGTAGCCAGGAATGAGTCTGTAAAACAGAGATGGAAGAGCCATTTAAGAAGTAAACCAACAGAATACTGTGTTTTGTAAGCCAAAGAAGATAATGTTTCAAGAAATAATGAATATGCAACAGTGTCAAATGTTGCAGAGAGGTCAAATAAATTATAAGGATAAAAAGATGTATGTTTACTTGGTGATCTAGAAGTTGCTGGTGATATTAAGCAAAACATGTTGTGTAGAATCCTTATTGGACAAATCAAAAATGAGTGGGAGTTGAGGTAATTAAGGCACTTTCCCCTTTGGGAAGTTTGGTTGTAAAAAGAAGGGTGGTGATCATAAACGTACAGATACCTCTCCTCTCTTTGGTAGATTTCTCAAGTAGTGATATTGAGATGAAGGTATATAAAATATAAGTATCAAGGTTCATCCAGTTTAGTACTCTGTCAAATGGTATCAATGAATGACAGAAAGCAAGTGAGTTTGGAGTTTTGGTGAGTGTTATTAAAACTATGAATCATGGAATCAAGGCTGGATATGGAGGAGAGTAAATAAAAAAGAGGTCTGATGGAATGCGATAGATTGCAAAGATTACTGAATTGTGGGGCATGGAACTGAAGTTTTGTTTAGATAGAAGTGATGGTGGGGGTGGCAGTTAGATGGAATGATAAGGTCTAAGGTATGACTGTGAGAATGGGTGGCTTAAAGAAAATTGAGAACTCAATGAATATAAGGAGGTCAAGGAATTGAGGCACATGGTAGTCATCAAGAATAATGTCTGAAATAGAGATGGAAGAAAAACTGCAAGCCATATCACAGACTCTTCAATAAATACCATGCAGAGTAAGTCGATGGGAACTGGGTAGCCTGTGTCTCAGAGGAGCAGAAATTTTTGTTGTTGTTCAATTTTTCTGTTTCCAAGATTTTTGGAGCCTTTAGGTCTCAAAATATCAAAGGGACCCAGGGGAAACAATCTCCAGAGGCATATGGAGAATGAGAGGGAAACATAAAACATCTTTCAAGAGGATTGTAGGGTCAGGCAGCCTAACTGTTAGGGGAGAGCCTGATTTTATTCATGTAGGGGACTCTTGGAGAAGTAGTGAAAATAAAGAAAAAGTTCTTTTGGCATAGAAAATGGTGGACTCATAAACTGTCCTTCTTCACCCATAACAAAATACATGTGATGCTGGATCCATAAATTTTTGGAAGTAATCTAATTCAATCCAAGCATCATTATCACATTACTGTAATTATCTATTTCGCCCACTAGACTTTAAGTTTCTCTAGGGCAGTCAGATTTAGACCCTATTTTACTTTGTGTCTCAAGGGCCCAACAACTAACACTGCAAACTGATGAATGAATAAGATATCCATTAGTAGGAATCAGTTTATCTAATTAATCCATCACTACTAATTCCCACTGAGATTAGAAAATGGTAAAGGGATGAAACTGCACCACTAACAAGCTTGTGGTGGGTGGAGAGGTGGAAGTGGGAGGATAATGGAAAGGCCTTTTAACTGGAAGATGAGAGATCTGGTTTCTTATCTCTTTTCTGCCACTTACAAGCTAAAAGATTTTGAATGCCTTAGGGATCATATGGTAGGTCTAATTTCTTCATCTATAAAATGTGGATGAATAGACTAAATGCTGTTAAAGTCCAGCTTTCATGTGACATGCTAGAACTATTAATTTGGTAAAACCTGGCTTATACCTGAAAGTTAGAAGGATTAAGCAGTTATCTTAGTGTTTGAAGACAAGATATTTATAGGTTTTTTTTTAAATGTGATTAACTTAGAGGTTACACAATTCACTTTAATCTAAAGTACCTTAAGTAAATGTTATATTGAATAATGATCCAGTTTTGCTGTGAATAAAATGGTTTTGTTATGTATTGTATACACTTTTTTTTACTCAATTTAAAGTTGATCATTAGAGTTATCTAATTTGAGAGGGCATGTAACAGAAAATCAATTCCTGGGGTATTTGGACAACTGGATTATTTGATAAGCTCTGCTGTACCATGGCTTCAGAGGTTCTGTTCTAGAGACTGTAAGAAATGAAGTCATACCAGATATAGTTCACAGAACTAGCCATCACTAGAAGTCTAGTATAATCTGTATAATTATAAGGGATTTGATTTAGGTCATACCTGAATGATCTAGAGGTTTTCCCTACTTTCTTCAACGTAAGTCTGCATTTGGCAATAAGGAGTTCATGATCCGAGCCACAGTCAGCTCCCGGTCATTCTTGCTGACTGTATAAAGCTTCTCCATCTTTGGCTGCAAAGAATATAATCAATCTGATTTCGGTGTTGACCATCTGGTGATGTCCACGTGTAGAGTCTTCTCTTGTGTTGTTGGAAGAGGGTGTTTGCTATGACCAGTGTGTTCTCTTGGTACTACTCAGTTAGCATTTGCCCTGCTTCATTCTGTACTCCAAGGCCAAATTTTCCTGTTACTCCAGGTGTTTCTTGACTTTCTTCTTTTGCATTTCAGTCCCCTATAATGAAGAGGACATCTTTTTTAGCTGCTAGTTCTAGAAAGCCTTGTAGGTCTTCATAGAACCATTCAACTTCAGCTTCTTCAGCATTACTGGTTGGGGTATAGACTTGGGTTACTGTGATGTTGAATGGTTTGCCTTGGAAACAGAGATCATTCTGTTGTTTTTGAGATTGCTTCTAAGTACTGAATTTTTGCCTCTTTTGTTGACTATGATGGCTACTCCATTTCTTCTACGGGATTCTTGCCCACAGTAGTAGATATAATGGTCATCTGAGTTAAATTAATCCATTCCAGTCCATCTTAGTTTGCTGATTCCTAAAATATCAATGTTCACACTTGTCATCTCTTGTTTGACCACTTCCAATTTACCTTGATTCATGAACCTAACATTCCAGATTTCTATGCAATATTGCTTTTTACAGCATTGGACTTCACTTCCATCACCAGTCACATCCACAATTTGGTGTTGTTTTTGCTTTGGCTCTGTCTATTCATTCTTTCTGGAGTTATTTCTCCACTGACCTCCAATAGCATATTGGGCACCTACTGACCTGGGGAGTTCACCTTTCAGTGTCATGACTTTTTGCTTTTTCATACTGTTCATGGGGTTCTCAAAGCAAGAATACTGAAGTGGTTTGCCATTTCCTTCTCCAGTGGAGCACATTTTGTCAGAACTCTCCACCATGACACGTCCATCTTGGGTAGCCTTGCATGGCATGGCTCATAGTTTCATTGAGCTAGACAAGGTCGTGGACAGTATATTAAAAGTCAGAGACATTACTTTACCAACAAAGGTCCATATAGTCAAAGCTATGGTTTTTCCAGTAGTCATGCATAGATGTGAGAGTTGGACTATAAAGAAAGCTGAGCACCGAAGAATTGATGCTTCTGAATTGTGGTGTTGGAGAAGACTCTTGAGAGTCCCTTGGACTGCAAGGAGATCCAACCAGTCCCTCCTAAAGGAAATTAGTCCTGAATATTCAATGGAAGGATTGATGATGAAGCTGAAACTCCACTACTTTGACCACCTGATGTGAAGAACTGACTCATCTGAAAAGACCCTGATGCTGGGAAATATTGAAGGCAGGAGGATAAGGGGACGACAGATGATGAGATGGTTGGATGGCATCACTGACCCAATGGACATGAGTTTGAGTAGGCTCCAGGAGTTGGTGATGGACAAGGAAGTCTGCCGTGCTGCAGTCCATGGGGTCACAAACAGTTTACTGAGTGACTGAACTGAACTGAGAGGTCTAGTAACATTTAGATTATCATTTGCAGAAGTTCCAGCAGGCTTTACAGTGGAAAGCTTTATTACTGAAACAACACCATGTTGTTTCTCTTTTTATTTAAATTTCATCATAACAAATATTCCTATGCCACATGTGTTTATTATTTAGCAAATACAGGCCCAATTCCAGTGAGTACATTCTTTGCCATAGGGTCAATGGACTTAAAAAGTAAAATATTACAGTTTTGTACTTACATAACACCTCCCTATATAATGCTAGTGGGGCTTCCAGGGTGACTCAGTGGTAAAGAATCTGCCTGTCAGTGTAGAAGACACAGAAGATGTGGGTTTGATCCCTGGGTTGGGAAGATATCATGAAGTAGGAAGTGGCAACCTGCTCCAGTATTCTTGCCTCAGAAATACCGTGGACAGAAGGATCCTGGCCGGCTACAGTCTGTCAGGTCACAAAAGAGTTAGTCTCGACTTAGCGAATACACAACAACAATATAATAGTAGTAGAAAATGTATCTCAAGCAAAAGAAAGAAGAAATAAAGGAAGGAATGGAGAAAACCTATCACTACCACCAAAATTCCTCCTTACCATTCAAGTACTTAGGAGTTGGGGAGAAAGTTTATGGAAGGATATAAGATGTTGAAATAGGTTATTGGGTTTCATTATGCAAACACATTATTGTGGATAACAAATAGTGATCTCAGGAATTGAAAGCCTTAATATGCTTGCAATTTCTAAAGTCTTCTTTCCCATTTACTGGTGTGTCCAGAAAATCAGCCTACTTTGTATAGGGCTACTGTCAAGAAATATTGCTTCTGAACTTTTGGGAATCAAAGTTTTAGTATTAATCAATAGCCATGGAAATGTTCAAGTCCTGCCATCCAGAAATTTTAATTGTGCTAACCTAATCAAAGAAGATTGTGCATCATAATGAAAATATAATTTGCAGCAAAATATTTTTGAACTTTTATAAGTGAAAATGGAGTATTATGCAGCTCTTAAATGATGCATTTGCTCATTTACTTATTCATTTATATTCCACATCTTTCAAAAATGAACTTGAATGTGTTTATATAAATAAATATAGGCAGTATAATAGTAAAAACAAGCCCTCTTCGTTAAAATTAACTATAAAGACTATGTTGCAATGGTATAATTTTTAATGGAAAATTATATAAAGTTGCATATGCAACTGGTTTATATGTATAACTAGAAAAATACCGAGAAGAAAATATTAATAGTGATTTTGGTATAATGGATTATTAATGAATTTCCCCCCTTTTTCCTTTTCCCCAAATATTTTTACAGCTTATATTGCAATACATATATATTCCACTATATCTATCCACATATATAAACAAAGTTGTTGTCAACTGAAGAATGACATCTTAAAAGTACAAATGGAGACTATAGTAAATGAAAGAAATTTTAAATGTCTTGTTTCTTATACTTTTATCAGGTCAAGTTCAGTTCTCATTAATCTATGAACTTTTAAAGATTATATCTAGTCCATACTTAGTTGCAGTGATCCCCCACATTAAAAGCAGTTACTGATAGGGTAAGACTTACTATTGTCAGTTTGTTGTTTTCTGTCTTGTAACTTTTTTACTCCTTTTTCCCTCTCTTGATGTCTTTCTATTTCATTTGCTATTCTGAAGTGATATGCTTTGATATCTTTCTCATTTTCTTTATGTACCTTCTGTTCGTATACCTTTGTGGTTACCATAGAGCTTACATAAAATATCTTATAATTACAATAATCTTTTTGAAGTTGATAGCAACAACTACAGTCACATAAAAAACTCTACTTTTGTACTTTTCCCTGTCCACATATACTTCATGTTATTGATGTCAAAAATAACATCATTTATTTAGTGCATGGTGTGTGTGTATATATATATATAATATTATATATATATAATGTTAATGGTATACTATATATACCATTTACATACACTGTATTATACATACATTATTTTAACTATTGTGATTATATTTATACATTTGTCATTTTACTTATTCATCAGAAGGACTACAAAGGAAGTGGCAAATGTCCTTTCAATTGTAACATATTGTGCTGATGAAAAGGAATATGGCAAGTGAGTACCATGAATTTTCTTATAGGTTTTAATAAAGCATGGGGTAAAGAAATCATTTGTTTCTGCATTTGGCACAGATGAAATTTTTAGTTGACTGTGTTATTGAGTTGACATCCTTGTGGAAAGAAGGGGAGTATGGGGCTTCTTCTGTAGCCATCTTGCCCTGTAATTATTTTTAAAAGTCTTAGAGTGCAAAGCCATTTTCTCACTTGAAAACAGGAAAAATTACACCTCTAAACTGACACCTAAGAAATTAGATTGCTGTATATTTCTAATGAGCAAAATATTTTTATCTGTAATGAGAAAGAAAGGAACTATAAATATACGCCAGACTGACATTCTCATATAATTAAAAAGGGCAGAACTGTTGCTTTTCCTCACCTTGACATTTTCGAAACAAAATTAAGTTTAGTTTTGAAAAGTCATCCCCTGAATTGTTTCCATCTCATCATCGGAATATCTGTTTTCTGAGTGCCACTGCCCTCCACACTTCCTCGCCACTAGTTTAGTCATTTAACAGAAATATAACACCTCAGTATTTTAACAATGAAATATTAA
Source organism: Antilocapra americana (assembly GCA_007570785.1). NCBI lineage: Eukaryota > Metazoa > Chordata > Mammalia > Artiodactyla > Antilocapridae > Antilocapra > Antilocapra americana. The sequence continues at coordinate 5,527,156 of ML664659.1, read as the reverse complement.
ATATTTGACTTCCACATGTTGTAATGACCAGTTCCATTTTAGGTCATGCTTACTGATTTTCAAGAATAACTGTTTTCTTCACAAAAAGCTTATTTAAAATTTATCTGTGTCTTGTGAATCAACACCACCATTTTTTAATCATATAGTATTCTGTAAAACACTAAAAGCATGTGGCTTAATTTTATGAGAAACAGCCATGGCTTCTTTTATACTAAACTTAAATTTGAGTAGAAATTTTCAGGGTATTACTAGCTAATATATGTTCAATACATATGAATACTATCATATATATATTTAGCTTTTATTTTTTAGATAATAAAATCATAAGGGGAAATACACAGCTGTCTCTAGATATAGATGATATAGATGATTGTCACTTCAGAATATGGTCCAGAGCATAAGTCATGCTACTCATGAATTTGGTATTGTTCTCAGGCTGCCATCTTCAATACTGACTAAATACATACTAAAAAAACTTTTGCCTTCAGTTCAGTTCAGTTGCCTGACTGACTCTTTGTGACCCCAGGATTTGCAGCACACCAGGCCTCCCTGGCCATCACCAACTCCCGGAGTTTACCCAAACTCATGTCCATTGAGTCAGGGATGCCATCCAGCCATCTCATCCTCTGTCGTCCCCTTCTCGACCTGCCTCCAATCCTTCCCAGCATCAGGGTCTTTTCCAATGAGTCAGTTCTTCACATCAGGTGGCCAAAGTATCGGAGTTTCAGCTTCAACATCAGTCCTCCCAATGAAAATCCAGCACTGATCTCTTTTAGGATGGACTGGTTGGATCTTCCTGTAGTCCAAGGGACAATCAAGAGTCTTCTCCAACACCACAGTTCAAAAGCATCAATTATTTGGTGCTCAGCTTTCTTTATAGTCCAACTCTCACATCCATACATGACTACTGGAAAAACCATAGCCATGACTAGACAGACCTTTGTTGACAAAGTAATGTCTCTGCTTTTTAATATGCTGTCTAGGTTCGTCATAACTTTCCTTCCAAGGAGTAAGCTTTTTTTAAATTTCATGGCTGTAATCACCTTCTACAGTCATTTTGGAGACCAAAAAATGTAAAGTCTGTCACTGTTTCCACTGTTTTCCCATCTATTTGCCATGAAGTGATGTGACCAGATGCCATGATCTTAGTTTTCTTAATGTTGAGCTTTAAGCCAACTTTTTCACTCTCCTCTTTCACTTTCATCAAGAGGCTTTTTAGTTCCTCTTCACGTTCTGCCATAAGGGTGGTGTCATCTGCATATCTGAAGTTATTGATATTTCTCCTGGAAATCTTGATTACAGCTTGTGCTTCTTCCAGCCCAGTGTTTCTCATAATGATGTACTCTGCATATAAGTTAAATAAGCACGGTGACAATATACAGCCTTGATGTACTCCTTTTCCTATTTGGCCGTTTGTTCCATGTCCAGTTCAAACTGTTGCTTCCCGACTTGCATACAGGTTTCTCAGGAGGCAGGTCAGATGGTCTAGTATTCCCATCTCTTTCAGAATATTCCATAGTTTATTGTGATCCACACAGTCAAAGACTTTGGCATCATCAATAAAGCAGAAATAGATATTTTTTCTGGAACGGTCTTGCTTTTTCGATGATCCAGCAGACGTTGGCAATTTGATCTCTGGTTCCTCTGCCTTTTCTAAAACCAGCTTGAACATCTGGAAGTTCACGGTTCACATGTTGCTGAAGCCTGTCTTGGAGAATGTTGAGCATTACTTTACTAGCGTGTGAGATGAGTGCAATTGTGTGGTAGTTTGAGCATTGTTTGGCATTGCCTTTCTTTGTGATTAGAATGAAAACTTACCTTTTCCATTCCTGTAGCCACTGCTGAGTTTTCCAAATTTGCTGGCATATTGAGTGCAGCACCTTCACAGCATCATCTTTCAGGATTTTAAACAGCTCAACTGGAATTTCATCACCTCCATTAGCTTTGCTTTCTAAGGCCCACTTGACTTCACATTCCAAGATATCTGGCTCTAGGTGAGTGATCACACCATCGTGATTATCTGGGTTGTGAAGGTCTTTTTTGTACAGTTCTGTGTATTTTTGTCACCTCTTCTTAATATCTTCTGCTTCTGTTAGGTCCCTAACACTTCTGTCCTTTATTGAGCCCATCTTTGCATGAAATGTTCCCTTGGTATCTTTGATTTTCTTGAAGAGATCTCTAGTCTTTCCCATTGTGTTGTTTTCCTCTATTTCTTCACATTGATCATGAGGAATGCTCTCTTATCGCTCCTTGCTATTCTTTGGAACTCTGCATTCAGTTGGGAATATCTTTCCTTTTATCCTTTGCTTTTCACTTCTCTTATCTTCACGTCTATTTGTAAGGCCTCCTCCAACAGCCATTTTGCTTGTTTGTATTTCTTTTCCATGGGGATGGTCTTGATCCCTGTCTCTTATACAATGTTATGAACCTCTGTTCATAATTCATCAGGCACTCTGTCTATCAGATCTAGGCCCTTAAATCTATTTCTCACTTCCACTGATTAATCATAAGGGATTTGCTTTAGGTCATACCTGAATGGTCTAGTGGTTTTCCCTACTTACTTCAGCTTAAGTCTGAATTTGGCAATAAGCAGTACATGACCTGAGCCGCAGTCAGTCCCTGGTCTTGTTTTTGCTGACTGTATAGAGCTTTTCCATCTTTGGCTGCAAAGAGTATAATCAATCTGATTTTTGCCTTAACTTTTTCCTTAACTTTGCAATATTTTATAGGTAAACAATAGAAGAGATTCTTAATACTTTAGATTCAGTTTCAATATTTCAGAGTTTCTAATATGTGTCTGATCCTAATTATAGTAGTCAAAAAATATTTGTATGAATAAATGAAAAGCACAGTGTAAAAACAGGTAAACTTATTTATGAATATATTGTTGTTGTTTTAATCACTAAATTGTGTCTGACTCTTTGAGACTCCATGTACTGTAACCCACCAGGCTCTACTGTCTATGGGATTTCCCAGGCAAGAATACTGGGGTGGATTGTCATTTCTGTCTCCAGGGAATCTTCCCAATCCAGGGATCCTATCCACATCTCCTGCATTGCAGGGGGACTCTTTACCACTAAGCCACCTGGGAGGACTTTGAATGTATGAATTTTATATTATTTAATATTACTCAATAATTAATTGAAGAATAATTGTTAGAAAAAAAGACACTATGAGATTTAAAACACTTTAAACAATAAGCAAAGTACTAATTTAAGCATTTTATAATGTGCAAATTTAAATATAAGCAAGATGATTTTAGGTAAACTGACAAACGTAAATGCTATGTTGTTCTTAATTACTTACAAACAAAAATATATTATTTATCTTTTTACTTGGAAAATTAGAGTCATCAACTAAAATTTCCTTACTACCTGCCAGCTCCTAGGAGCTAACATTCTTTCTGTCTCTTCAATTTGACTTTTCTGGGTATTTCATGTAACTGGAATCATATAATGTTGTAATTTTATGACTGACTTTTTCACATTAGGATTAAGTCTTCAGTGTTTCTCCATGTTGTAACACGTGACAGAATTCCCTTTCTTTTTAGGGCTGGATAATACTCCATTTTATATATATGCCTCATTTTCTATTTACATTCATCTATCAATGGATACTTGGCTTTTTCTACCTTTTTGCTACTGTAAATAATGCTGCTGTGATGACAGGTGAACAACATTATCTTCAAGGATATGCTTTTTTTATTTTTAAACATTTTTTTTATTAGTTTTGCCAAACAATGACATGATATCACCATGGGTTTACATATGCTCCCCCTCCAGAACCCCCCTCCCTCCTCCCTCCCCCCGGGAAATCTCGTTGCACCAGTCCCAAGCATCAATCCTGGGCTGGCTATTGCTTAGACATATGATGATTAACATGTTTCAATGCCATTCTCCCATATCATCCCACCCTTTCCCTCATCCACAGAGGCCCTGAGTCTATTCTATACATCTGTGTTCCTTTTGCTATCTCTCATGCTAGGTATGCTTTTAATTATTTGGGGGCACATACCCAGAAATGGAATTGCTAGATCATATAGCAATTATATTTTTAACTTTTTGAGGAACAACCATAGTATTTTCCAGAGCCAGCTATTACATTTCATATTTCCACCAGCAATGTACAAAGGGTTCTAGTTTCTACACATTTTTGCAAACACTTTTTATTTATATTTTTTTACAATAAACATCCTAATGGATGTGAAGCAACATCAGATTGTGGTTTTGATTTGCATTTCCTCAGGGATTAGTGATACTGAGAATCTTTTTATGTACTTATGGATCATTTATAAATGTTTTCTTCAGGAAACCATCTATTTAAATCTTTGGCCCATTTTTTTTACTTGGATTGTTTGTTTTCTTTGTTGACTTGTAGAAATTCTTTATCCTGTGCATTAATTCTTCATCAGACATATGACATTTTTCCCATTCCATGTGGTGCCTTTTCATTCTGTTCATAGTGGCCTTTAATGTATAAAAGTCTTTGAATTTGATAAATTCCACTGTATCTACTTTTTTCTTTTGCTGCCTGTGCTTTGGTTTCATCCAAGAAATCACTGTAAAATCCAATGTCATGTAGCTCTTCCTTATGTGAACTTTCAAAGCTCTTACATATAAGTCTTTGACCTATTTCAAGTTAGTTTTTATATATGGTATAAGGTCAGGGTTCCACTTCATTGTTTAGCATGTGGATATCTAGTTTTCCCAATGCCATTTGTTGAATTCTTCCTTAAGTGTCTTGAACGCACAAAGTTAACTCCTGCTTCTGGGCCTGTGTATTTATAGCCTCTTCCACTTGAAAAGCTCTGATTCTACATATTCATGAGGTTGGTTCCATCTTATCATAAAGGTTCAATTCAAATATTACATCCTCACATAAGCTTCCTGTTCTCAAAAAATCCCTTAATCACCACCCAAGGATATCTCTATTAAATTACCTTATTTCACTTTGTTCATCAGATTTTTCACTATCAAATATTTTTATTTATTCAGATTTGTATTGCTTCTCTATGCTCCCTCTCCTTGTCTTTCTAGAAGGTAAGCTCCCTCTCCTTGTCTTTATAGAAGGTAAGAGATCAGGGACTCTGCCTATCTTCCTCATCCCTATATAACTAGTGACAACAACAAGAGGCTGGCAACCATAGGAGAGCAATAGATGTTTGTTGAATTACAATTGTCAACAATAAGCTATAAATTGCCTTGCTGCTTTAGAATTTGTCCTAGGCTGTTGAAATCAAATGAGTCAACATTGCATGGAGAGTCACGATATTATTCAAAATGTGCATTCACACTTATCTTTCATAGAGTTAAAAAATGTCCATTTTATAATCAAAGAAAAATTCAAGTAACAGAATACATAATACAAAGGATGGTAGTTACTATTTCCTTTCCAGTGTGTTTCTTTTCTTTTGTCCCATTACATTTGAAGACAATGCTATATGCTGTAAAGTTTAATGGGATGGCAAAATGACTTGAATACGAATTGGTCTGCCTGACTTGGAAAATGCATCATTTGGTGATGTAGCTTCTCTGAAAGATGTTTTGGAAAGTGTTTTTGTATATTCACTAGAAATACTAATTTAAATTGGGCTGTATTTCTCAACAGGGTGCAGATATGATTTTTAGCCAGAACAGTTATCAGAGTATATTGTTCAGGCTATTTATTCAAGAAGAGAGAATAGAGGACAATTCTCCAGTGGGAGTGAAAAAGTTGCATAATGATGTCATAAAACATTAACTTAACAGTAGGAAATAGCACTTATGATCCACTGTAAGTTCTGTTCTCTTGGGTTTAATTTTTTTTTACAACCATAGTAAATCCAATAGACACATAATTTCTTTATTGAGTCAGAAATTGTATTTGTTTTAAAAAACTAGCAATCTTCTACTAACACAGTCAAGCACAGATCCATAGACCACACATATACAAAATACATGAAATTTAGAACATATTTTTAAAATATTCTGAGCATTTTTTCCTTTGGTAACTATTTAGACATTATGAACTGCATATATGCTCCTGTTGACTCTCAGAATACCATGATGTGTATAAATTTTGAAAAAAATACTCGATGTAGAAACATTATGTTACTCTCTTACCAAATGGGTATATAAGAATTGGCAAAGAGGTTTTCAGTCTCAAAGAAAAAATGGCCTGCTCATCTGAGTCCCTTCAAAGTAGAATGAAGCACAAATGTGTTGTCTCCATTTGCCTTACAAGTTGTTCCAAGTGATAGCGCAGACTCTCTTGTTCTCAGAAATACAAGGATTCCTTATATTTTCAAGGTAAGTCCCTCTGCAAGTCTGAGTACCACAAATATCAAATTTCATGTTATCACTAGAAGATATCCTCAGATTCTTAAATGTTTCAGTACTTTAGTAAAGACCTCATTTACACAATAGTTAAAAATAATATTTTACACTTCAATATTTAAAATATATTTTACTTTATTAATCACAATGCTTAATTCCTCCTTAAAGGAGGATGTAAAGGTGATGTTCACATCACCAACACTTTCAGTGCCTCAATTGATTGCTAATTTTAGATAATCCATAACACTACTGTTTTGGGCTTCCCTGGTAGCTCAGCTGGTAAGGAATCTGCCTGCAATGCAAGAGACCTGGGTTTGATCCCTGGGTTGGGAATATTCCTTGAAGAAGAGCATGGTAACCCACTCCAGTATTCTTGCCTGGAGAATCCCCTAGGACAGAGGAGTCTGGCAGGCTACAGTCCATGGGTCACAAAGAGTCAGACATGACTGAGCACAGCACAGCACAACCCTACTGTTTCAACTCTTTTATTTTTGCTCTGCTGTCAGTGGAAATGGAAGACAGATATATAGTGTTCTTCATATAACAGGCTTTCATATACTTGAAACCCATTATTAAGTTTCTCCTCAGTCTTCTCTGCCTTAGCCCAAATAAGCTTAGTTCTTTCCACCTATTCTCATGAATCTTAATTTCTGAAATTTGAAATACTTTCAGAATCATTTTAATTATATCTTTGAGTTTTATAAACCTATATCATTTTTAAAAAATGTTAAATGATATATTTTTGCCAAAGCATATTTTTAGTACTATAACTACAGAGCTTTGCCAAGTTGTTACAAATCTACAGGCTATTAACAATATGTGTATATTCCGTCACTGAAAAAGTGATATTGTCCTTTCTATCCTTTTAGTGCTTCCCAGGTGGCACTAGTGGTAAGGAACCTGCCTGCCAATGCAGGTGACATAATAGCCGTGGGTTTGATCCCTGGGTCAGGACGATTCCCTGGACGAGGGCATGGCAACTCACTCCAGTATTCTTGTCTGGAGAATCCCATGGAAAGAGGAGCCTGGCAGGCTACAGTCCATAGGGTTGTAGAGAGATGGAACACAACTGAAGTGACTTAGCATGACTTAGCACACACATCTTTTAAATGAACTCAATTATGCTAATTATTCATCTTGAAAATTACTTAGCTAGCTCTAGTGATATAGATAGACATTCACTTGGTTCTATGCATTATTTCTGAATCAGAAGAGATTTAAACCAGCCTTCCATACATGCTCCATTTCACACAACTTGTCAGTACTAAAGAGATTACTAAAGACTATTGTAAATAATCATATTCTAGATAATATTTGACTATAGTAAAACAGTTTTCTTTATTATGAATATAAACACATAATCATAAAATTTAAACATAAGCATACTTATTTGAAGATTTTGGAGAATGGATAAATATATCTCCTGAAGAGTTGTTTAAACAGACAATGGTGGAATTATACTCTTCAGAATAATTCAATAAAATGTGTTCATCAACAAAGACATTGTCTTGGTCCTGAGAATGCTACCATTATGTGTTTGTAGGGTTAAATGTAAAGTGAAAAAAGTGAAAGTGAACTCACTTAGTCGTGTCCAACTCTTTGTGCCCCCATGGACTATAGCCTACCAGCCTCCTCCATCCATGGGATTTTCCAGGCAAGAGTGCTGGAGTGGATTGCTATTTTCTCCCCCAGATTACAGGCAGATGCTTACCATCTGAGCCACCATGGTGCTATAAATGTTAGGGTTAAATGTAAAGATTTTTTTAAACAGAATTGGTAACACCACAGTTCTTGGTCTGTCACTTAGTCAGCCAATTGATTATTTAAATGGTATTCACTAGTTTGCCTGCAGGAGTAGTTGCCTTCATTAGCAAAGAAAACAAAATCACAGAAACAGTAACTCCCGGGAAAGATGTGACCCCTATAGACTGGCCAGCCATCTCATAATGCCTCCATGAAGTCACAGGAGTAAGTCAGTAAGAAAGTGCAGATGAGTCTGCTCATACAGTAGTTTGAAGACTAACAAAAAAATTGAGCTGCACTATTGGAGATTCACTAATATGGAAGGGTAGCTTTTTTAATTTGGAAAAATGGCATGGAACTATGAAGCCATCTAAATGGAATACAAATCCCCTATCCTGTCATTCACTTATGCTTTGGGAAAATTTCTTAATTCTCTTCCCTCACATTTATCTTCTGTAAAATTGGGATGAAAGTAGTTTCTGATTATAGTGTTGCTATGATGATTCAAGGTAATAATTACTGAAAAGCTTTTGGAGTAACATGTGATCCATAATACAAACTATGTGGAATTGTTAAATAAAAATTTTTGCAAGCCTTGCAGTTATGCTTCTGAGCAGGAATACCTCATAGATGTCAGAAGCTCCATAGTTAAAGGTCACAACGGTCACATAGAACATCAAAAATGAAGGGAGTTTTAGAACTCTTTAGTTGAATACTTTGCAAAATACTTTTTAGTACCTAGGTCCTGTTTTTAAATGAAACTTTTTTAGATGCCCAATTTATGAAATAGATAAAAGCCAAGTTGCTTTAAGTATGGTCCTCTCTTTCGGTCTTGGCAGCTGTAAAGGTCTGATTCCTCTTGAAAAACAAGAGGCCCACAAAATGTAAAACACTAGGACCAAAATGCACATGGTGAACTTTTAGTAATTATGATCTGTCAATGTAGATTCACCACCTGTACCACTCTGGTGGAAGATGTTGATGATAGGGGAGGCTATAGATGTATTGGAACAGGGAGTATACACAAAATCTCTACCTTTCTCTAAATTTTACTGTGAATATTAAACTGTTCTTATAAATCTGAATAAAAATATATAAAAGTTTGTTTAAATAAAACAAAAGAACCATTATATATTAATAGATAACTCTCTAGGTGCTATCATTCAAATAAGTAGCTCCCAAGAAATGTGAACAGTCAGCTTTGATGATGTTTAAGTGTCTGTCTTCCACAAATCTGGAGCCCACAATGAGTTTTTCAGTCATCTGATCAGAGATCAAGCCTCCCAAAAGGAAATGCTTTCTATTTCCTGGCTTAATTCAGTGGCTTTTGGTATTAATTCATTCACAATGCTGTTCAGCCACCACCACTATCCAATTTCATTACCCCAAAAGAAAAGTCTGCATTCATTAGTCACTCCCCATCCTTCACTCTCTCCCTCCAGTTCCTGGCAACCACTCTTCTGCTTTCTTTCTTTACAGATTTGCCTATTCTGGACACTTGAAATAAATGGAATCATACAATATGTGGCTTTGCTCTCTGGCTTCTTTGAATTAACATAACATTTTTTGAAGTTCATCCATGTTGCAGCATTTTCATTCCTTCTAAGAGATACATAATATCCCATTGTATAGCTATACTACATTTTGTTTAGTAGCTGATGGACTTTTTTTCCCCTCCCTTCTGGGATATAATGAAAAATGGTGTTATGGACATTTAAATCCAAGTTATTTTAGGAATATATGTTTTCAGTTATTGCAGGTATTTACCTAAGAGCACAGCACAGACTCATATGGAAATTGTATGCTTAAATTTTAATGAACAGCCAAAGTCGTGTTTTCTATAGCAGTTCTATCAGTTTACATTCCTACCAGCAATGCACAAAGTGTTCTAACCTCTCCACATCCTCATCAACTCTTGTTATTTTTTAATGACCAATCTAATAAATTTGAAATAATATCTCACAGTGATTTTAATTTGTATTTCCCTGATGACTAATGAATCAATACTTCTGAACTGTGGTGCTGAAGACTCTTGAGAGTTCCTTGGACAGCAAGGAGATCAAACCAGTCAGTCCTAAAGGAAATCAACACTGAATGTTCATTGAAAGGACTGATGCTGAAGCTCCAATACTTTGGCCACCTGATGCAAAGAGCTGACTCATTGGAAAAAGACCCTGATACTGGGAAAGATTAAGGGCAGGAGGTTCAGAGGGGGTGACAGAGGATGAGATGGTTGGATGGCATCACTGACTCAATGGACATGAGTCTGAGCAAACTCCAGGAGACAGTGAAGGACAGGGAAGCCTGGTGTGCTGCAGGCCATGGGGTCACAAAGAGTCGGACATCACTTAGTGACTGAACAACAATGACTAAACATGCTGAGAATTTTCAATGTGATTGTTGATCATTTATTTATCTTTATTGGAGAAATTTCTTTTCAGCTATTTTTCCAATATTGCCCAAGTTTTAGTTGGATAGTTTTTTTTTGTTCCTGAGTTGTAAGTAGTCATTATATTTTCCAGACACAGATTGTTGCTGTATCTATGGTTTTGAAATATTTTTTTCACATTCTGTGGATTATCTTTTCATTTTTTAAATAACCTTGAATGAACAAAAGTTTTCAATTTAGATGAAGCCCAATTTACATGTTCTCTCTTTTGTTGCTTGTGATTTGGGCATCATAGCTATGTGTACATTGGCAAATTCAGGAATATTAAAATTTACTCCTATTTTCTTCTATGTGTTTTATACTTTTAGCTCTTATATGTAGTTCTTTGATCCATTTTGTGTTATTATTTTTTAAAATGGCATGAGGTAAGGGACATGCTTTTGCAAGTGAATATCTAATTGTTGCAGGACCATTCCTTGAAAAAATTATTCTGTCCCCATTAAATTGTCTTGGCAACCTTGTTAAAATCAACTTGAGAAGGATATATCAATTTTTGGACAATTTCATTCCACTGATCTATAAGGATATCCCTATGGCAGAAATATATTCCTTCGATTACTGTAGCTTTGTTCCAAGATTTAAAATTACGATAAGAGAGATCATCAACTTTTTTTCCCTTTTCCAAGACTGCTTAGGGACCCTTGCAATTTCATATAAATTTCTGTATCAGTTTGTCCAGATTCACTAAAAATATGGTTGAGATTGATATTTTATTGAATCTGTAGCTCATTTAAGGGAGCATTGATATTTTAACAATATTAAGCATTTCAATCAGTAAACATGAAATATTTTCCTATTTATTTAGGTCATTTTTAATTTCTTCAACAGTTCAGTATGTAAGATCTGCATCTACTTGGTTAAACTTATTTCTGAGTGTTTTGTTCTTTTGCATCTGTTGTAAATGGATTTGTTTTAGTAATTTCATTTTTGGATTATTCGTTTCCAGTATATAGCAATATAAATGATTTCTGTATGTTGATCTTATATTCTGCTCCTTTGATGAATTTATTACTTATAATATTTTTCTAGATTCCTAGAATTTTTATTATGCATTCTCATGCCATCTGCAAATAAAGACCATTTCATTTATTTATTTTAAATTAATTGTATATATAATTTATTTTCCTTTACTAATTGCCCTAGTTAGAACTTCCAGTACAATGTTGAATAGAAATGGCAAGAATAGACATCCTAGCTTTGGTAAACCTCTCTGGAGTGTAGCTTTCCATCTTTCACCAGTGAGTATGATGTTAGATATGGCTTTTAAGAATTTTTAATTTATTTTTATAGAGGAATAATTGCTTTACAGAATTTTGCTTTTTTTCTGTCAAACCTCAACATGAGTCAGCCATAGGTATACATATATCCCCTCCTTTTTTTTAATGCACACTTCTTTTTATTTTATTAAAATCAGGCAATGGTCTGACAATAAAAAGGCTGCTTATGGAATACTGTTATGTTAAACTTTACTTACAGGATGTTAAACCCTTAGAACTAATGTTTCCCCCAGAAAAAGATTAATGGAAACATCAATTGCTTTTCAGACTTGATAGTTGCTGCTTCAAAAGGTGGTTTTACACAGACGCTAAAAAATAACAAATAAAAAATAAAAACCCTTGGAACACAATGAATTGATTTTATTTCGGTATGCATCCACATCTCAGCATTTAGTGGTCCTGAACAGATAAGTGGAAAAACGCAGCGATTTGCCAGGAATTTCGGGGATCTGCCATGCACACCGAGCTCTTTAATAATCCTTGCTGAGGACCGGGAGAAGCAGCTGCACCAAAACCAAAGTATGCACGGAATTCAAGGGTCTTCCTGTTCCAATTGTCAGCCTCCAAACTAGCCCCGAATGGACTGAAGGGATGACTCAATGCGAGCCCTGTTTAAAACTTCTTCCCTTCTAAAAAGCCACAGCCTCTGCAGGAAAAGGAAACAATTCATTCGGAGGGATCGCGGGTGCTTACGAGTGTCTTCTGTGGCCTTTCTCCAAGTCTGACCACCAAGGAGGTCGCAGGCTGGCAGGTCCGAGAAACCTTGGTGACCGTTCTCCTCACCTCACTGAAAACTGCGCTGAGGAAGCATCAGCTGACGATGACAGCAGAGGGTGGCAAGGCTGAGAACCCGACATTCATTTCCCAGGCTGGTGGAGAGTAAATAAATTGTGGTTCCAAGAATAAATGGGGGGACGTCAGAGACTCTTTCCAACCTTACCTGATGGCTTCTGGCCAAAGCAAGGAAGCGTCATGGGACGTGTTGGGCGGTGGAGGTGCAGAAAGGGACTTGAGGAGGAGGAAAAAGCAGCACCCCTCGACTAAGGTGGGGGGAGAAGATACGGGGAAGCCCTGAATTCCTCACCAAAGGCCAATTTCAGAGGGGAGCAGAGGGGTTACAATCTATACCTCGGCCAAGGGTGGCAGTGGAGGGGGGGACTGATGGCTTGGAGTGCGGTGCCACTTAAGACTCAGAGAGACCAGGGGAGCGGACAAAGCGCTGCACACACCAGCGTGTCCCCGGCTGTGACCCAACACCTTCCGTCTACTCTAATGAGCCACCCCTGGCCGGAGGGCTGTGGCAGGGAGGGGAGGGGAGGGGAGGGGGAGAAGGCAGAGAGCCCAGGCCAGGGAATCAGCAGCAAGGTGATTGTGTGATGTGCCTTTTCACAGCTGAGTTAGATGTGCCCCACCGGTCAGGATGGGAATCAGTTTAAATATGACTTTCTTGATCCCAGAAGTTCAACTATGTGGACAGCGGTTACACTTGACAGGATGATTTGTTACAGCACAACTCATATATTTCAAATGGACAAAAAAATTAGTATCATTTACAGTATCTTAAGATAAACTGCCTTTGCATGGGAGCTTTCTTTCCAGTACTTTGAGGTCTACAAGACAAATCTAGAAAATTTACTACTGTGGAAAAGTGAAGACTGCTTAATTCGAATGGGGGGCAGGGGAGGGCCTGCGGCTTCTCTTCTCGATTAATTGCTGTAGCACTGTCCTTCAGTGGCTGCGGGAGCTTCATGTTCTCTTTGGACATCATGAGGCGCCGAAGCTCCTGCAGGACAACTTTGATGCTGTAGGAGTTCTGCCACTTTGCCAGCGCTGAGATGGCTCTTGGGTCCACCACTCCATTAGAACTATTAACTCCATTCATATTAATTTTTGTTACAAATCTTACAGAAGAGGGTGCTTCTGGGTATTAGGTCCACATTCTATTTTTAGGCTGTATATTCAGTTTTCATAAATTGTTCTTGGAGGCCCAATAATCATCCCTGTCCATCTTGTAAGGGTCATGTCTTTGTCATCTTCTAGACCCCAGCTAACTGTGCCATCTCTTACTCCTTTCTGGCCTTCTTCAAGTTCTTCCAACAGTCAGAAATTGTGAGGGACTTTTACTCCCGAGCCCGTGGTGGCTGCCATCTTGCGTTGCTGTCGCTCCTATCCCCTCCTTTTTGAACTTCTCTCCCATCTCCCTCCTCTTCCCACCCCTCTTGGTTGATACAGAGCCCCTGTTTGAGTTTTCTGAGCCATACAGCAAATTCCTGTTGGCTATCTATTTTTACATATAGTAATGTAAGTTTCTATGTTACTCTTTCTATAGATATGGCTTTTTAAAATAGATAACCTTTATCATGTTGGAAAATTTCCTTGCATTGTTATTTTGTTGAGAGTTTTTATCATGCTAGGGTGTTGAATTTTGCTACATGCTTTTTTTTCATTTATTGAGATGATCATTTGGTGTTTTAGTTTCTTTATTCTATTAAAATAGAGTATTACATTAATTGATTTTTGCATGTTGGAATACCTTGTATTTCTGGGAAAATCTAATTTGTCCATGCTTTTAATACACTATTGAATTTAGTTTACTAGTATTTTTGTTGAATACTTTTGAATTTCTTCTCATAAGGGATGTTAGCATATCATTTTCTTTTCCTATGATATCTTTGCCTGGCTTTAGTATGAGGGGGATTGGGGCCACATATAATGAGTTAGTAAGTGTTCTTTCCTTTCTCTGGTAGAGGCAGGGGTGATAAGAGTTTGAAAGGTTACCAGTGAGGTCCTCTGGTCCTGGGCTTTTCTTTGTTAGAATTTGTGATTATGTATTCAATCTCTTATTATTGGTCTATTCAGATAATCTATCTCTTCTTCAGACATTCGTGGTAGTTTGTGTTTCTAGGAAATTACCCACCTCGGCTATGTGATTTACTGGGTTGGATATCTTTACTTTTTCATAGCATTCTCTTATAGACTCCCTTTTTCTTATGTCATGTTGGCAGTTACGATTTTCAATTTGTCTATTGTCTACCCAAATGTTTATCCCTCGCTTGATGGGACAGAGGCTAATGAACTTGCCTTTACTTATTTTCAACAATCAACCCCCCCAGGGTAGTCACTTCAGCCATGCTAACTTACTGAGGTAGGTGAAATAAAAGTAAGCCCTTTGAGAAGAACCTTCAGGATGTTATTAGACAGATCAAACAAATAATCACAATTCTTGGAGTATATTGCATTCTCTCCTTCCATCACTAGGAAACTCTACCAGGATGTGGTCAGAGTTCTTTAAGGCTATCATCAAGCTGAAGAGGGCAGGGTAGGGTTAGGGTAGGCAATAATCCCATAAAACACTGTTAATGAGATTCAAATGTTTAGGTTTTCTCTTGATTAAGCATTTTTCAGGTTGCTATAAACTTTTGATTAGTTTCCAGAGTTCTGCTAAAGGTCATTATGCAAGTTAATTCTCTGCTTTTGTAGAGCAATGACCTATTGGAGTTCCCTACTCTCCCATTTTTTGCTGACGTCACTGGCAATCTACTTTTAAATAAGTCATATATTACTTTAATAGGGCCTAGAGACCTACGTGTAATAATGGCGCCATGTCAAGAGGATGACGTTTGGGAATAATTACTGCTGTAACTTCTTATCTGTGCTTAATCATGACATTGATTAAATTATATTTTGTTAATTTAATTAGCACCCCAGTGTTTAACTGATAGTGCATTCCTATAACGAGGAAATTGTTAGAAATGGCTTTGTTCTAATTAGCTTTAAAAAAGATATCAAAACCTCATTTTCATGTCAAAAAATTATCACCTTGATACATTTATTTTAAGGTGGCCAATTTAGATTTGTTAATGTGCATGACTGCAATTTGCAACGAAAATGTAAAAGTATTAATTTGTATAAACATCTCAAGTCTACATATTCAAGATAAAGATAACATGGAAAATAACAACTATTCAGAAAACTCAAACTAAAGCACTGCATTTTTTGAGCACCTATATCCAACCCAAATATGATTTCGTGGAGAAGAAAATGATTCTGAGCCAATTGTTTTTGTTATCTGTGTAATAGTACCATAAATAATGAGTTGACCAAGCCAACATCTAAATGAAACTCAATTTTTCATTATAATTTTATTTTTACTGAAGTATAAACAGGCATTCCTGAAGTGTTATTAATAACAGTTATATAAATTCTACTCTTTATAGTCTTTTGAATCTAAAATGATAGCTATGTTTTATTTCATTTTCAGAACAAATTTATCATAAATATTCTAATATACCAAAAAATGTAGCAATATATCTCTTTTGAGCTCACATTTTTTTGCTCCTTCAGTTAATAAAAGGTTCTTGTTTGCATTTGTATAACTCAGTTATTACATGTACCTCAGTTTATCTACATAAAGTGTATGTGAAAGGAACCTTATAAGGAAAACACACACACACACCTTCATACTGATAAAGTTTTTCTTATTGAGAGTAACATAACTTTTCCTTTAGAAGCCATGTTTAACCAACTCTCAGATGCTGACTATTTAAAATATGCTTGGAGGTTTCTTGCATATGCAAGAAATTATCTTGCAGAGACCTGTGCTGTATTGATTAAAAGCACAGATTCTGAAATTAAGCAGATTTGGATTGGAACCTCAATTTCACAACTAACAAGTTGTGTGACCTCAGGCAATTTAAATAAGTTCTCTGTTTCTTAATTTTATCAACTGTCAAACATCAAGACATGATGGGAGAATTAGATAAATTAGCTCTCAGAAATTTGTTATGCTATTACATGTTTCCACCTGAGGATACAACTTGGTGAAGTAAACATAAACCTTGAAGCCACACTGCTAAGGAGATCCCAAATATTCAAATATCATTGATACCTGCTTCTTAGGTTCATAAAACATGCATGTAATGATCTTAGCACATAACTCCTGTCTCATAAATATTAGTCCTTTTCTTCCACTCTTCTGTTCGTAAAAGTATATACTGCTATTTTTGCTGTGGATTCAGATTTTCTGCCACAACACAAAGTAACAATTAAGTGAGATTGTATATAGAGCCCTATATATAGTAGAAATCCAATACCATTTCTTGATGATGAAGAGGATAACTTTAACGTTGGTAAAGATACCAAATGGGCTTTGCAATAGAGAGTGGAGGGAAAAACTAGTAAATGGCTGCTTTAAAGGAGTAACGCAAATACTTAGGAAATAGAATTTAATGGATCAAAAGATTTGGAGAGTGATAGAAGAACGCAAAGTAGAACTGAACTAAATGTTACAAAGGAAATGGCTTCAAACGTTTTCTTTCCGTAAAGAACAAAAATGTCATTTCCAAGATTTTCACACTTTCATTGGGCATACTAAAGCTTATACTCAATTCCTGTTTTACTTTCCCAAACTCTAAACTTTTCTTACATCAGATGAAATGTTCTATTGTGAGTGAGAAAGGCATAATTTGAGAACAAACGTTAATCAGCTGTATTTTGTTTGAGTAAAGCATTGTACTGCTTCTAGCAACAGAATGCTTCTAATTTGGAGATAGTACCCTTAATGAGAACCAAAAAAAATGATGAAGAGAATATTGAAAAATAATTTATATGAAATAAGTACTATGTGGACATTTCAGTTCAGCTCAACTCAAATGTAGGACAGGAAGAAATCCACAGATATAAGCTAAGCATTTATGGCAACTTTTTTCCAGACATATCCGTTAATTCTGAAAGTTCAACTGAAATACAAAGCTGAGCAATTCTTTCAATAGACTCACTGATCCTATTATTAATAGAGTTATTAATACTGATGATTAGGGCCTTTCAAGGAGTAAGCATCTTGACCAAGAAATCTGAGGAACTATATCCAATGAGGAAGAAAGAACTAGAAATGGATCACTCCTAAGAGAGACTAAACTCCATTTCTGAATCATATCAATCCTAATTAGGTAAATAGATAAAGATTTGCTAGTTTGTCTAGCTAGTCCCCTGTTGAAGTGCTATAAATAAATATATGATTCCTCTAAGGAGATAGATATTTATCAATAGCCTGCAGAGTCTCAGATTATCTCTACAAGTTTTGAAACATAATATATTAAATCCAATCAGAAATTGCCAAGCACATAAGTAATTATATTCTGTGATCAAAAACTAAGACACATACTACAAAATAATAATAAATTCACAGATTATCCAAATAATGGAATTTTTATGTATGGAGTTAAATATTATAAACAATAGGACAATAAAATATTGATAGAACAGAATACTGAGAATTTTAACATAGAACTAAAAACTATAAATATGAACTAAATAAATCATACAAATATGAAGTAAAATAACTCAAGTAAAACATGCAATGAATAGGCTAGATAGCAGATAAGACTGCTGAGGAGAGAATTAGTAACCTGAAAAATAGATCCAAAGAAAATATCCAGAAACAAACTTGGAGAGATAAAAGGGAGGAAAATGCTAAAAAGACATTAATTTTGCATGGTGATTGAATACCTAGAAGGAAAGGAGAGACAAAAACTGTCACCAATAAGAAGAGCCAAAAGAAATATGACGACTAAATAAAACACCATACTCTGGATGGGATACTGGAACAAAATAGGTCAGACTTTAAATTGTTACAACAATTTATAAGAATCTTCAGCATTGTATGCCAAAGGTGGAGATATACGTACCCTATGATGCAGCAATTCCACCTCTACATATATATCTGACACAATGAGTTACTATTTTTGCCAAAAACTAACAAGGTCAAGACACTTCAAATCAGCACTAATCACAACCAGCCCCAAAATGATAACAAATGCTCATCAACAATATAATGGATAAATATATGTCAGTATAACCACAGAGTATAATATTAGTAATGAAATTGTATGAAGTACTACCATACGTGACAATATAAATAAATCTCAAATCATTACACTGCTGAAAGAAGCCAGACAAAACAGAAAACATACCTTACATATTTTATACAAGGCTTAAAATTACAGAAAAGTCTATTTTTTTTAAGTAGTCAGGATAATGGTTCCCTTTGGGATATAAAGTGAGGAGAGTAGAAAATAATGACCTCATTGGGGCTTCCCAACACTGGCAATATTATTTCTTATATGTAGTAGAGGATACATGGTTTTACATGGTGGTTACAATGAGTTGTAAATTTGGGATGTTTGTACTTTTCCAAATGTGTTACTTATCTCCAACTTTCTCTCGAATTCAAAGCATGGAAAATAATATTTTTTTACACAATGTGATATTTTATCTGGACAGAAACCTAGACAGCACATTAAAAAGCAAAAATATTACTTTGCCAACAAAGGTCTGTCTAGTCAAGGCTATGGTTTTTCCAGTAGTCATGTATGGATGTGAGAGTATGAATATAAAGAAAGCTGAGCGCTGAGGAATTGATGCTTTTGAACTGTGGTGTTGGAAAAGACTCTTGAGAGTTCTTTGGACTGCAAGGAGATCCAACCAGTCCATCCTAAAGGATATCAACCCTGAATATTCATTGGAAGTACTGATGGTAAAGCTGAAACTCTAATACGTTGACCACCTGATGTGAAGAACTGACTCATTTGAAAAGACCCTGATGCTAGGGAAGATTGAAGGCAGGAGGAGAAGGGGATGACAGAGGATGAGATGGTTGGATGGCATCACTAACTCAATGGACATGAGTTTGAGTAAACTCTGGCAGTTGGTGATGGACAGGGAGGCCTGGCGTGCTATAGTCCACAGGGTCGCAAAGAGTTGGACACGACTAAGCAACTGAACTGAACTGAGCTGAACTGATATATTATCTATCATTAAAAGCAAATTACTGGTGACAAAACATGTAGACAAATTGTCTCCAAATTAAAATCCTTTTGATAGCCTATGTTAAACATCCTTCCTTATTGTTTCAGGTCAAAATAACAGGTGGGTGGATGCATGTATAATAAATGGGCCAATTTTCAATTTCTGTATTTAACTGTGGGATTTTACTTTTAAACAAACTACCAGATAAAATTATTATCCACATGGATGTGGAATATTTGTATGTAAAGTGATTTACCCACAGAATGGATGTATCTGCAGTTTGTATGTAAAGTGATTTATCCATAGGACTTATCACTTTTTCTGGATTCAGTTTCACTTGGGAAGTAGGAAAGAAGAGGAAAAACAAAACAAAATGGTGGCTTAGAATAAACTTTGAGTCCCCCAAACTAAATAACCAGAAATAAGATGAAAAATATTGAAAACTTACTATAAAGTGTATTTATTCATTAGTGTCACTTCCTTTGGCTACAGTGTCTACAAGATAGCTGCTGTTGTCTCTAGATAAAAACTGAAGATAGCATTTTATATTTTCAATGATTAACTTCCTCAAATAAAAGGGACATCGAGATAATTTTAGTCATTAAAAAGATTGTTTGCATGTGAAAATAAGTTCCAGTGCACAAATTTACATTTCCTTTAGCAATGAGTCTTGGAACCATGCACAACATTTATTTTATTTTTTTTTTATTTTTTATTTTATTTTTTATTTATTTTTTTAAAATTTCTTTACATTATCATGTTGGTTTTGCCATACATTGACATGAATCTGCCATGGGTATACATGTGGTCCCCTTTCAGAACGCACCTCCAGCCTCCCTCCTGATTCCCTCTCTCTCGGTCATCCCGGTGTACCAGCCCTGAACATCAAACCTGGGCTGGCGATTGATTTCACATATGATAATTAACATGTTTCAATGCCATTCTCCCATATCATCCCTCCCTTGCCCTCTCCCATAGAGTCCAAAAGACTGTTCTATACATCTGCGTTTCTTTTGCTGTCTCGCATACAGGGTTCTCCTTACCATCTTTCTAAATTCCATATATATGCGTTAGTATACTGTATTGTTGTTTTTCCTTCTGGCTTACTTCACTCTGGATAATAGGCTCCAGTTTCATCCACCTCATTAGAATGGATTCAAATGAATTATTTTTAATGGCTGAGTAATATTCCATTGTGTATATGTACCACAGCTTGCTTATCCATTCCTCTGTTGATGGACATCTAGGTTGCTTCCATGTCCTGGCTATTGTAAACAATGCATTGATGAACATTGGGGTACACATGTCTCTTTCAATTCTGGTTTCCTCAGTGTGTATGCCCAGCAGTGGGATTGCTGGGTCATATGGCAGGTCTATTTGCAGTTTTTTAAGGAATCTCCACACTGTTTTCCATAGTGGCTGTACTAGTTTGCATTCCCACCAACAGTGTAGGAGGGTTCCCTTTTCTCCACATCCTCTCCAGCATTTATTGCTTGTGGATTTTTGGATGGCAGCCATTCTGACTGGTGTAAAGTGGTACCTCATTGTGGTTTTGATTTGCATTTCTCTGATAATGAGTGATGTTGAGCATCTTTTCATGTGTTTGTTAGCCATTTTTATGTCTTCTTTGGAGAAATGTCTGTTTAGTTCTTTGGCCCACTTTTTGATT
>ML664659.1:5487916-5500898 GCA_007570785.1 Antilocapra americana | reverse complement strand
AACTGGAGCCTATTATCCAGAGTGAAGTAAGCCAGAAGGAAAAACAACAATACAGTATACTAACGCATATATATGGAATTTAGAAAGATGGTAACGAGAACCCTGTATGCGAGACAGCAAAAGGAACGCAGATGTATAGAACAGACTCGTGGACTCTGTGGAAGAGAGCAAGGGTGGGATGTTATGGGAGAACGGCATTGAACCATGTTAATTATCATATGTGAAATCAATCGCCAGCCCAGGGTTGATGCTTGGGGCTGGTGCACCGAGATGACCCAGGGGGAGGGAATCGGGAGGGAGGAGGGAGGGGGGTTCTGGAGGGGGAGCATATGTAAACCCATGGCGGTTTCATGTCATTGTATGGCAATACCAACACAATAAAAAAAGTGAATATTATTGTTTATTTTAATTGGCTATTAAAATAATGAACAAGTAATGTATTCCATGTGCAACACTTTTCATATATTAATTCTTCAACAAAATATCAACAATATAACTTATAATTTCATTCCATCTACCCATTAAAGAAGTCAGCATCCTATTAACATTCACTATTGTCTCACTAATCCAAACCCAGCCTCTTTTTAGGGAATCCCTAATTCAGTGTGACATTAGAACATATAATATATTGCATTTATCTAATAAATTTAAATATAGACTGTCAATAACATAATTAAAAATTATATTTTTGTTAAAATATATTTTGTCAAAAGACCTCAATTAATATGCCTAACATTGGTAGTAATATTTGCCTAATTATTTGTACAAAATAATTTTGTTCACTGCTCTATATCCAGCAAGTAGAATGATGCGTAGTACATAAAAACCCATTGAATAAATTCACTCAGACTGATTTGTCTCTAATGTATACAAATAAACAATTTCAAAGAACAAATAGATAATAATCCTTTGGAAATCCATAAATTTCTAGCAAATTAATTGAAGTTACTAGCAGAACACTATGTGTGTATCTATAATATATACATATATGTGTGTGTATAATATATATAAAGAAATAATACATATCAATATATTTTAGATACCTGTTAACCCATATTTGAATTCCTGGAATCAAACTTAAAGTGGGAAAAGGGTTACCCCTACCTCCAACAAGCGATGGTCCAACAGAAACACAGTGTCCTACAGTCAAACTCAGTTCTGACACATCTACTTGGAGATGGTGTCACATTTTACAGGTTAGAAGTTCAGTCTACAAGACTACCTCTCCCCACTTATGGCACCAATTGCAAGTCCAGGTTATCCCCTGGGCTTCTGACAAGCTAGCTATAGACTAGAGGTTCCAATGACCACTCCTTGAACTTAGATGCCCTTTGCAAGTCCAGGTTTTTACCTGTACTTCTGACCCACTGGCTATAAATCACAGGTTCCCACAACTTCCTCCTCAGATTCAATTAATTTGCTAGAGTATTTCACAGAAATTAAAGAAACTTTTCATTTACTAAAACACCAGTTTATTATATTAAAAAATGTGTAATTCAGAAACAGCTCAATAGAAGAGATGCAAAAGGAACAGGCTTCCATGCCCTCTCCAGGTGCACCACTCTCCCAGATCCTTCATGTGTTTACCAACCCAAAGCTCTCTGAACCCTCTTCTTTTGAAGTGTTTGTCATATAATTGACTAAATCATTAGCCATTGGCAACTGATCAGCCTTCAGCCCCTCTCCCTTCCTGAGGTCACTGCTAGGGCTGAAAATTCTAATCCTCTAACCTTCAAGGTTGGTACCCTGGCAACCAAAGACACCTTGTTAACATAACAAAAGACACATTTGCTGCTCTCAAAACTTAGGACCTAAGTCTAAAGGGTTTTTAGGAGTTCTGTGCCAGACACTGAGATGAAGACCAAATATATATAAATGACAATATCACAACCCAACAACATCATTCATTATTAAAGCATACTGCAAATCTCCATGCATGTCTTTATGAATTCAGATATATAAAAAACACTAAAGAGAATGCAGATAGATGACAGTTACCTTAATTCAGAAAACTAAGTGACTGCTAAGCGATTCAGTAAAATGTCTGCACAATGATAACTTACAATTTTACAGAGAAAGTTCCATTCTTTTGAGTAAAAGTTGGCATTTACCAAAGAGGAAGTTTCCCTAGCTCACACTCCTTAGATGCTTACTATTTACTGTGTATCCTCTCATACATCTGGTCTTTTACCATAAGTATTGGGTCCTTCAAAACAGAAAGAAACAAGGGAGATGTGAATTATTTTTAATGATAATTAAAAATACTTGTGTGTTATTTTTTAAGATTTGTTTTAAAACAATTAAAAATCTATAGATGTGAATATTACTCACAAGTTTCCCACTTCACAAACTAAATGCATTAAGTTGTGGCAACGTATTATTCACTCTAATTTTTCTCGCTCTTTTATTATATAACATGGATAAATAATGACTAGCAACTATGATGATGACTTATTGAGAGGGTAACAGGCAGGAAGACTGCATCTCCAAACAGAGGAAATAGGATGCAAATGTCAGACACTGTTTATCTCTCTCTTAAGAAGCAGGAGGAAACAAACTAGTGTTATATTTTTTCCTCTTTATACAAATATAAAAGAAGATTTCTCTTAAAATTTTGTGTTGCCATAATGACACCTGGTTCCACCTGAACTTAACTTTTCTCAAACCTTGAGCTAACCAACGCATTTTTCTTATAGAAATGTTTGTCTTAAGCTATGCTAATATACTATGCATTTACCCCAGACTTTGCCTTCAAGTCAAGCCTAAAGGCTCAGAACCTACTTGACAAACCAATATGTTATACTCAAACATTGTTCTCCTAATCTGTGTTAATGAAACTATATATTTGTATGGAAATCTGCCTTTCTTCAAGATTCACATCAATTGTTTTATGGCCTGGTTGACTCACCTGGTGCCATTCTCTGAGTTTTGAGACATTTCCTTTCTTTAATTAGCAGACTGCTAGTAGCTATATAATATTCAGCTAAAGACAAGCAAGGGGGTACTCTTTCTGCCCACTTCTGATGCCTATGTCAGAAGCTTTCTGTATCTCTTTTATACTTTAATAAAACTTTACTACACAAAATCTCTAAGCAATCAAGCCTCGTTTCTGGCCCTGAATTGGATTCTTCTCTGGAGGCCAAGAATCCTGGTGTCTTTTGTGGTTCAGCATCAACCTTTCATCATCAAGAAAAGTTCCTTATGTCAGGTTAGCAGAAGTGAGGAGGAAAACATTATTTTATGATGGTTAACAAAAAAGCTAGTTGAAAGTAAAAATCACATGAATTTAGAACCCACTTTTGACCTATGTGGTCAATTCTTTAGAGTGTTTTAAGAAGTGAGATTATCATTCTGGCATAATGTCGAGTAATAGAGAATTTTAGTAAACTACAATAAAACTTCTATTAGCCAAACTGTTCATCTATTAAATATATTCTGGCTATTTAATATTTCTTAGGAAAAGAATCTTAACTCCAAAAACTTTTGGTGAAGACTATTCCAATATGTCTGCACGTTTTGGTGCATTTGCCAAATCATGTAGACAACATATTCTGATATTTTTGATGATTGGAGGACTTATGGATTCTCTCTCTCAATAAACTAAATGCCTGTATTATTTGAAAAGATGGTATAAGAGGCTGAACTGAGTGTATTTAAACTCTCACACCTCTCTGGTGTGCTTTTGTTTAATTTGGAAAAAATATACTTACATCTAGCTTGTATGTTTATTATAAATTTTAATTTAGACACATATATAAAAAACCTATATGAAAATCTTTTAAAATATAAGGTATGTGTTCATTCAATAACAATTTTTAATATTTAAGTGTGCCAGATACTATGCTAGTTATTTGTATATAAGGATGAGCATGTGCAAAGATGTTACTATTTGCCTTTTAGGCAGAAATATTGCCAGAATACCATAATTATAATAAGGAGTTAAAGTTTATTTCATCATGGTTAACTAAAGGTTTTACTGTACTTTCAGTTGTTAGTAATGTTAGTTTTTTAATCTATAGATAAAGAAGTAAAAAGACAAATATTGTATGATATCACTTATATGTAGAATCTAAAAAATACACAAGCTAGTGAATGGAGAAGACTCTTGAGAGTCCCTTGGACTGAAAGGAGATCCAGCCAGTCCATCCTAAAAGAAATCAGTCCTGAATATTCATTGGAAGGATTGATGCTAAAGCTGAAACTCCAATACTTTGGCCACCTGATGCAAAGAACTGGCTCGTTTGAAAAGACCCTGATGCTTGGAAAGATTGAAGGCAGGAGGAGAAGGGGCCAGCAGAGGATGAGATGGTTGAATGGCATCACTGATTCAATGGACATGAGTTTGAGTAAACTCTGGGAGTTGGTGATTGACAAGGAGGCCTGGCAGTCCATGGGGTTGCAGAGTTGGACATGACTAAGCGACTGAACTGAACTGAATGAATATAACCCAAAAAATGCAGGCACAAATGTAGAGAATAAACTACTGGTTACCAGTAGGGAGCAGGGAGAAGAGGCAATATAGAGGTGGCAGAGTGGGAGGTATAAACTACTGTGTATAAGATAGGCTGAAGGATATATTGTACAATACACAAAATGTAGTCAATATTTTGTAATAACTGTAAATGAAAATTGGATAAATTTTTAAAATTTTCTCTATCTTTAGATCTTAAGCAGTCTTTAGTCTTCCCTGGGGAAGTGTACCGTTACAATTTATGACTTCCTCAGATTTTTGTCTGAGTATCCTTTAGATTCTTACAAATTTCAAATACAGATGCACACACGGATATACACTACATCTATATATCATTACAAGTAACTTTAATTACTATCTAATATGAGATACTGTATCAGAGATATAGCCTGCATATATGTTTACTAGATCCCCAAAATCCTCCTGCCAATGTAAGAGACGTGGGTTTGATCCCTGGGTCATAAAGATCCCCTGGAGAAGGAAATGGCAACCCACTCCAGTATACTTGCCTGGAAAATTCCATGGATGGAGAAGCCTGGTAGGCTACAGTCCATGGGGTCACAAAGAGTCAGAATCTACTGAGAGACTTCACTTACTAGATCATTCAATCTCTAATCTATAAATTGACTCTGTCAATGAACAATATGTGATTATTATGCCACCTTAGACCTGCTACTTTTACTTTGCCTATGAGAAGGAAGAGGCTATGAAGATTTTAATAAATGAATGAATGAATAAGTGTAGACTTAGTCCACTTGCCTCAGTTTCCTGAATTATGTCTACTTACATGGTAGAGAATAAAGCATTAGTGGGTTATTTTTATGTTCATTAGGAAATAGGAGGGTTTGGGTATTTTGTACTTGCAGTAGATGACAAAATGATCACAGATTCTTTGCATCCTTGTCACCACTATGCTCCTCTACAATGAGACTATTTTAGCTCCTCTCATCAAGAGCTGGTACTTAGCTGGGTTTGATCACATTACTTAATTTGATTAATAGGACATTAGTAGACATAACACAAACTAAGGCTTGGAAACTGCTGTCCCCAATGCTCTAGAGAACACTGCAACTATCACCATGTGAAAGAACCTGGTAGATAACAAACACATGGCCAACTTCCTTTATCACACCTGGTGACAGGCAAATATCTGCTAGACACGTGAATGAGGATATCAACCTCCAGCCAACTACAAATATTTAAGAAAATATAGTTTACACAACAGAGAAAAAAATCTCATCTATATGTACTAAGCTGAAATTAACTCTCCACAAAATCCTAAGGAAACAAATAAGGTGTTTCTTTAAACCATTCAGTGTTAGGTTGTTTGTTCAAACCAAAGTGAATTAATAAAAGTCTATACACTTATGTCAATACTTTCATGGGCATATGAATTACCTAAGGATCTCATTAAATGCAGATTGTAATTCAGCAGGTGTGGAGAGGCACCCAAGATTCTGCAGTTTTAATGTGTTTCAGAAGATGATGATGCTACTGGTCCATTGAACACATTTTCATTAACAAGGGCCTCTGTGATAGGAGATATAAAACTGTTAATAAAAATATGAAATGTTCTTATCAATGATGTCCATGACTCTGATTAATAAAGTCTTTTTGAATTTAAATAAATTTATATTATCTTCCCACCTAATCACCTAATATAACAGATAACAACAACCACCTTAAACACAACACACACAATCTGATGCACACTCCTGCACACACACTCCTCACTTCATTGTTAGAAAGCAGTGAACATACAGAGAACCATCAATGTAGAAGGTTAGAAAACAATAGTAGCATGCAAATAAAACAAGTAATAATTGACAGCAGAAATATTTCAGGAAGTAAATTTGCTTTGCAGTAAATTTTATTTAAAGACTTGTTTAAATATCTAAACTTAAAGCAATTAGAGTCTCTGCTCTCATTGAGCTTACCAAATAGTACTTGGTTTGTGGGTACATAGAGTCACAGTTTCATTCACTCATTTATCCTAAATGAATAAGGCACTGTATTTATGAAGCTTAAAATAAAATTCCCTTGCAAGTATTATCATGGAAAGAAACAAAGACTGAGTAGATCTCAACTAATTACCGCTATCAGTATTGTACAACTCAAACCAAAATTAAAAAATCCTAGGGGATATTCCTAGCTGGTTTTGCTACACCTTACAGAAACATATTAGAGTGTGCTATTTGATAGCTTTAAATTTTGCATTTTGAAAATTGCTTTAAATAAATTTGAGATAGAAAGGATCAGACAAAAGTTAATGTTGACACAAATTCAGCGCTTTCTGGGCTATGTCAAAGTTCAATTGGATGATGCTTAAGATCATTCCAATTTTACAAGGTGAAATTTCCTGAATTTTTTGAAGAGGAAATTGTTTAACCACAATATGTGATGTATAGAAATTACCGCTAGTGGTATTCATTAAGACCTTTTCAAATACAAAAAATAAGGAGGCAGTTTTTATGTTAAAGAATATCTTATTGTGGTTTTACTTTACAAGTTCCTTTTTATTCATAAAATAAACACATACTTACTAAGAATGATTTTTAAGATAGTTTAAAAGACCCTGATGCTGGGAAGGACTGGGAGCAAGAGGAGGGGAAGACAGACGATGAGATGGCTGGATGGCATCACTGACTAGATGGACATGGGTTTGGGTGGACTCCGGGAGTTGGTGATGGACAGGGAGGCCTGGCGTGCTGCAATTCATGGGGTTGTAAAGAGTCGGACACGAATGAGCGACTGAACTGACTGACTGAAAAGTATATGATGGTTTGTTGTTTAGTCGCTAAGTCATGTCTAACTTTTACCCTATGGACTATATAGCTCACCAGGGTCTGCTATTCATGGGATTTCCCAGGCAAGAATACTGGAGTGGGTTGCCATTTCCTCCTCCAGGGAATCTTCATGACCCAGGGTTCAAACCCACATCTCCTCTTTGGCAGGTGAATTCTTTATGGCCTCTTTGGCAGGTGAATTCTTTATGGCTGAGCCACCAGGGAAACCCATATGATGATTTACCCCTCTATAATTAGACACACATGCAAGCTCTTTATGTAGAGATTTTAACCCTACATCCCCACCACTGCTACCATTACACACATACACAAACAAACATACTTAGTTAATAATAAAGAGAATTTGTTATTCTTGTTTTTCATTTGCTAAATCATGTCTGACTCTTTGCAACACCATGAACTGCAGCACACCAGGCTTCCCTGTCCTTCACTATATCCTAGAATCTGCTTAAATTCATGCCCATCGAGTCAGTGATGCCATCCAACCACGTCATCCTTTGTAGCCCCCTTCTCCTCCTGCCATCAATCTTTTCCAGCATCAGGATCTTTTCCAATGAATTGGCTCTTTGCATAAGGTGGCAAAGTATGAGAGCTTCAGCTTCAGCACCAGTCCTTCCAGTGAATATTCAGGGTTGATTTCCTTCAGGATTGACTAGTTTGATCTCCTTGCTGTCCAATGGATTTTCAAGAGTCTTCTCCAGCACCACAGTTAGAAAGCATCAATTCTTTGGTGATCAGCATTCTTTGTGGTCCAACTCTCACATCCATACATGACTACAGGAAAAACCATAGCTTTGATTAAAAGGATCTTTGTCAGCGAAGTGATATCTCTGCTTTTTGATACACTGTCTAGGTTTGTCACAGCTTTTCTTCCAAAGAGCAAGTGTCTTTTAATTTCGTGGCTGCAGTCACCGTCAGCATTGATTTTAGAGCCCAGGAAAATGAAATCTGACACTGTTTCCACATTTTTCCCATCTATTTGCCATGAAGTGATGGAACCGAATGCCATGATCTTCGTTTTTTGAATGCTGAGCTTTTAACTAGCGTTTTCACTCTCCGCTTTCACCTTCATCAAGAGGCTCTTTAGTTCCTCTTCATTTTCTGCCATTAAAGAGCCTATAAAATCTCTTATCAGCTTTTTTGAGATACAATTCACATACTAAGCAATATGTGGCTAGCTGTGGTGGCTCAGACACTAAAGTATCTGCCTGTAATATGGGAGACCCAGGTTCGATCCCTGGGTTGGGAAGATCCCCTGGAGAAAGGAATGGCAACCCACTCCAGTACTCTTGCCTGGAAAATGCCATGGACAGAGGAGCCTGGTAGACTACAGTCCATAGCACAAAGAGTTGGACACGACTGAGTGACTTCACTTTCACTTCCATTATTCAGGCAATATACCCACTGCTGCTGCTGCTGCTGCTGCTGCTGCTGCTGCTGGGTCGCATCAGTTGTGTCTGACTCTTGCGACCCCACCAGGCTCCGCCATCCCAGGGATTCTCCAGGCAAGAACACTGGAGTGGGTTGCCATTTCCTTCTCCAATGCATGAAAGGGAAAAGTGAAAGTGAAGTCGCTCAATCGTGTCCGACTCTTCGCGACCCCATAGACGGCAGCCCACCAGGATCCTCTGGCCATAGGATTTTCCAGGCAAGAGTACTGGAGTGGGTTGCCATTGCATTTTTTGTTGTTTTATATATCATATTAATACTTTAACTATGAAGGATATAACAAAATTTGCCATTATAACCATTTTCAGTGTGCAATTCAGTAGCATTAATTACATTCACAATGTTGTACTATTATCACTATTTCAAAATTTTTTCATCATCCCAAACAGAAACCATATAACAATTAAACCATAAATCTCTATTCTACCTTGCTCCAGCCCCTAGTAACCTCTAATCTACCTTCTGACTGTCTATTTGAGATACTGCATGTAAGTGGATTCATAAGATATTTGTCTTTTGTGTCTAGCTAATTTCAGTTAGCATGTCTTCAAAATTTATCAATGTTGTGGCATATATCAAAGTTTCATTGCTTTTTATGGCTAAACAATATCCTATTGCATCTTTGTAGCCATATTTTACTCATTCATCTGTTGATGGACATAGGTTGTTTCTAACTTTTTGCTATTGTGAATAATGCTGTGTAACTAATGTACAAGCATTTTTTGAGACTCTGCTTTCACTAGTTTGGGTAATAAAAGGAGTATTACAGAGTCAGGGGGCAATTCTATGAACAGCTATTTGAGGAACTTCCATATTGTCTTCTACAGCTGCTGTACCATTTTATATTCCTACCAGAAATACACAAGGGTTTCAATTTCTCACCATTTTCACCAACACTTGTTATTTTCTGTGGTTAATTAAAAAGAAAACATTTAAGCAGAAAATAACAGAACACTGTCAATCAACTATACTTCAATTAAATATATATTTTTAAAAAATCAGCAAAGTTTTAAGTGTACAATATTATTAACTATATGTGCATTGGTTTACTACATATCTCTGGAACCGCCTCATCTTGTATGACTGAAAGTATATAACCATTAAACAGAAACTTCTAATGTTTCCTGTCCTAGCCCCTTGACAATCACCATTCTACATTCTACTTCTATGACTTTGAATAATTTATATATTTGATTTAATTCTAATCAAGTCATATTCATCCTTCTGTTACTGGCTTGTTTCACTTAATGTCCTCAAGGTTCATCTAAGTTGTAGCAAACAGTAGGATTTCCTATTTTAACCTTGAAATATGTATATGTTTCTATAAAATAGAAAGATGTGGAAATATAACTCCTTTAGGGACTTCCATGTTGTATATGCTGTGCATCCGTTTGACATGTATGTTGCTGTTCCACAGGTTATGCTTGTTGTCATTCATTCACCTTACTTGCTTCATTTTACTTTATTTTATTTAAGTTCCTCTTACTTTTCTTCATTCTTTATTATCCTCAAACTCAATAATTCCAATTGTCCTATCTTCAATATCCTGTTATTTTTCTTCTGTATGCTCAAATCTGCATTGAATTCCTCCACTGAAAATTTAAACATTTTTATTTGTCTATTTTATGTTTGTACTGGGTCTTCATTGCTGCATGTAGGCTATCTCTAATTGCAGCAAGTAATGGCTACTCTCTAGTTATGGCCTTCTTACTGCAGTGGTTTCTCCTTGCAGAGCATGGGCTCTAGGCACGTGGGCTCAGAAGTTGTGGCATGAGGGTTTAGTTGCCCTGTGGCATGTGGGATCTTTTGGGACCAAGGATCGAACCTGTTTTGCCTCCATTGGCAGGCAGACTCTTAAACACTGGATCACCAGGGAAGTCCCCTCCACTGAAGCTTTAATTTCAGTTACTGTCTCTACTTTTCTTTTTCTTTTTTAGAATGCGTTTGAACTTATTTTTTTAATTAATTTATCTATTTTTTTCCTTTACATTATAGTGTTGGTTTTGCCATACATTGACATGAATCCACCGTGGGTATACATGTGTTCCCCTTCCAGAACCCCCCTCCCACCTCCCTCCCAATTCCATCCCTCTAGGTCATCCCCATGCAGCAGCCCTGAGCACCCTGTATCAAGCATCAAACCTGGGCTGGCGATTCATTTCACATATGATAATTTACAGGTTTCAATGCCATTCTCCCATATAATCCCACCCTTGCCCTCTCCCAAAGAGTCCAAAAGACTGTTCTATACATCTGCGTTTCTTTTGCTGACTTGCATACTGTCTCTACTTTTCATCTCCACATTTTTAAAATTTGATCGCTTTTCATAATTTCTATTTTCTGATATTCTCATTTTGGTCATACATCAATTTGCTTTCATTTATTTTATGTTTTACTTTAGGTCTTTGAGCATATTTTTAAAATCTTTTTATTGCAAGTCTGATATTCCTCAGAGATGATTTTTATCAATCTATTTTGTTACTTTCAGTGGGCCAAATGTTCCTGTTCTTTGTCTGTTTTGTGATTTTTTTTTTGACAAAAAGTAGGCATTTAAATATTATAATGTGCCATGGAAATTATATTCTCTTCATTCTTCAGGGTTTGTTTTTGTTGCTGTTGTTGCAGGCTGTAGTATATTTATTTAGCTACTTTTCCAAACTCTTTTTGCAAACTCTATATTCATTGTCACATGTGATAACTGAAGTCTCTATTCTTTTAGCTCAAGTTCAACTAATGCTTTTTGACAGAAATTTTCTTGAATTCCAAGATCTTTAAAAAAAGGGAAAAAAAGAAACAAAAACAAAATATAAAGGCAAGCACCTCTCCCACTGTTGGCAGGTTTCTCTTGCTGAGGGATTCTTTCAACAGTCAGCCAGTCTTTCACCAAGTATAGGAATCAGTCTGAGGTGAAAATTAAGGGTCTACTGTACTATTTTTGAGTACACACTCTGCCCTTGACATGTGTGTGGCTTGTAAAATCCTCTCATATTCACAATTGGTTTTGATTTTCTTAATTTCTCAAAGAATCTTTACCAACTTTTACTGGGCCTCGTATATGTTTGGACCAGTTATCTTTTGTCTCAGAAATCATTTATGAGTTCACTGTGCAGCACTTTTCAGCAATTTCTACCAACTTTTCCAGCCTGTGTTCCCAATTTGCTGAAATAGAAACGAGTGCCTCACATCATACCTTCAGGAAGCCCTTGGACATATTAGAACAGGTGCACAAAATAATGCGCAAATAATATCTGATCTGTGCCATCTAGAACTAGGGACAAGGCTACTACCATAGAGGGACACAGGTTGGAACTGCTTTAAAACTGCCAGCACATAAGGTTGGGGGTTGGGCAGGAAAAGGTAAAAATGTCACAAATCTTTCATATCGTTTTCAAATTGCCTATTTAAGAAAGTCAGTGTTTTGTTAGCAACTATAAACCTTTGACTGTTTTCCAGAGTACTGAAAATGTTGCTTCTGACAGTTTCTGCCATGTGGTGATATTTCTGTGAGGGAGTAAGGGCATGGAGCTGCCTGTTCTGCCACTTTGCTGATGTCATTTTCCTACATGATTTTAGTTTTGCCTTCAAGTATTTATAATTAATTAAGCCATATCAAGCTAAAGTGTTTCTATCAGATGTCAAAAATACAGAAATACTTGAACTAAAATTACCAAGTCAATAAATCAATGATTTTTGTA
Organism: Antilocapra americana; assembly: GCA_007570785.1. Lineage (NCBI taxonomy): Eukaryota > Metazoa > Chordata > Mammalia > Artiodactyla > Antilocapridae > Antilocapra > Antilocapra americana. Next base: position 5,488,476 of record ML664659.1, on the reverse strand, counting down.
AATATAAAAATTTCAGTTCAGTTCAGTCACTTAGTCATGTCCGACTCTTTGCAACCCCATGGACGGCAGCACAGCAGGCTTCCCTGTCCATCACGAACTCCTGGAATTTATTCAAACTCATGTCCATTGAGTCAGTGATGCCATCCAACCATCTCATCCTCTGTCATCCCCTTCTCCTCCTGCCTTCAATCTTTCCAAGCATCAGGGTCTTTTCAAACGAGCCAGTTCTTTGCATCAGGTGGCCAAAGTATTGGAGTTTCAGCTTCAGCATCAGTCCTTCCAATGAATATTCAGGACTGATTTCCTTTAGGATGGACTGAATGGATCTCCATGTAGTCCAATGGACTCTCAAGAGTCTTCTCCAACACCACAGTTCAAAAGCATTAATTCTTTGGCACTCAGCTTTCTTTATAGTCCAACTCTCACATTCATACATGATGACTGGGAAAACCATAGCTTTGACTAGACAGACCCTTGCTGGCAAAGTAATGTCTCTGCTTTTTAATATGCTATCTAGGTTGGATCTTCCAAGGAGCAAGCATCTTTTAATTTCATGGCTG
>ML664659.1:5417919-5487816 GCA_007570785.1 Antilocapra americana | reverse complement strand
TCCCCATCTATTTGCCATGAAATGATGGCACCAGATGCCATGATCTTTGTTTTCTGAACATTGAGTTTTAAGAAAACTTTTTCACTCTCCTCTTTCACTTTCATCAAGAAGTTCTTTAGTTTTTCTTCACTTTCTGTCATAAGGGTGGTGTCATCTGATATCTGAGGTTATTGGTATTTCTCTGCGCAATCTTGATTCCAGCTTGTGCTTCATCCATCCCAGCATTTCTCATGATGTACTTTGCATATAAGTTAAATAAGCAGGGTGACAACATACAGCCTTGACGTTCTCTTTTTTCTATTTGGAACCAGTCTGTTGTTTCATATCCAGTTCTAACTGTTGGTTCTTGACCTGTATACAGATTTCTTAGGAGGCAGGTCAGGTATTCCCATCTCTTGAAGAATTTTCCAAAGGTTGCTGTGATCAACACAGTCAAAGTCTTTGGCATAGTCAATACAGCATATGTTTTTCTGGAACTCAGAAAACACAGAGTAGAGATTAAATAAATATTCCACTTCTGTTTGCTGCTGCTGCTAAGTCGCTTCAGTCTTGGCCGACTCTGTGTGACCCCATAGACAGCAGCCCACCATGCTCCACCATCTCTGGGATTCTCCAGACAAGAACACTGGAGTGGGTTGCCATTTCCTTCTCCAATGCATGAAAAGGCAAAGTGAAAGTGAAGTCGGTCAGTCATGTCTGACTGTTCGTGACCCTATGGACTGCAGCCTACCAGACTCCTCCTTGCATGGGATTTTCCAGTCAAGAGCACTGGAGTGGATTGTCATTTCCTTCTCCAACTTCTGTTTGAGTCATGAGTTTATAAATTTGAATTTTTGTGGATATGACTTTATTTGTTATTTTATTAAGTATATTAAGTCAGAAATTTGAAAATGATATATATCTCTTATTCCTATCAATTTTGATTTCTGACCATTTGACTTACAGTGAGTGCTGGGAAATTTGTCAACTACAAACAACTATTTTATGTAGAAGCATTTCTGAGGAAAAGAACGCACTTTATTTAAATTAAAAACCATTCAAGTACCTAGTATGTATCAGGAACTATCTGAGATGTTTCACAGACTATATCACGTTATCATATTTATCTTCATCAGGACTTTACAATTTTACAGAAATTTGTTATTAAAGAAGTTATGCGACCTTCCCAAAGTTACTCAGCTGGTAAATTAGAAAATCACATTTACACCAGGTTTTCTAACTTCAGTGCCAATTTCCATTCTGCAGTTCCATGATTGACTCTTATTTTCTTAGCTGTTTTTAAAGTGGATTATAATATGACATTATGAAATCATGTAGAGAAATATGAAAATGAGAATATCAATTTAAGAAGAGTCTGATATTTTAAAATGAAAATATATGCAGTGGTGGGGTGGGAGGGAGGGAAAAGGAGAGAAGATTGGTATTTTGTTTTCACTATTGTCCACTGTCATTTATACAGAACTCACGAACTATATCTTGTTAATCTCACTTTTTGTTATTTTCCAATGGATATTTCTGTAAATATTTACAATACTATTTAAAAGAACAAAAGTAAAAAGAGTGAGCCTGAAGAGTCAAGACTGCATAACTATGTAATACAAATATATCCAATTTATCAGTCATAAACTCTTTAAAGAGACAAACCACTATTACTTATCTGCTTTTTGCCACCAACAATATCATAGTCGTTTCTGCCCCTACTACTGTAAAGACCATTTACTCATATTTTGTCAGGTAGGCTAGAGCAAAATGACAGCAAGGAAGAAAAATGCCCATGCACACTGGGAAAAGAATGATATGATAATTGTGAATGAGTAGTATATTAGCCAATGTTCCTGCCATTCTTGCCCCCTTGAACTTTGCTAATCTATTATTATCTCTCTTCTCTGTTGAGCTTAGACTTCAGCTAAGACTCTCTCAACATAAATCTGCAGACAGCACACTCTGGTATAAGATATCATTTACAGTTCTATAATACCAACATCTACGGCTTTATAAGCCAACATAATTCATTGTAAAATTCATTCTATTTTCACTTGAAATTCTGTCACAAAACTGGAACTCATTATACAGAAAGAAGAAAAAGAAACAAACCTAAATGAAAAAACAAAACAAAACAAAAAAGAACAAAGCCTGTGCTAAAAGCTGTTAACAATTTTGGGGACAACTGTATGGGCCTTGCAGCCTATTGGCAGATCTTGTCTGATAATACTCTGATTCGAATAGATTAAGACCCATGCTTCCTTTCTTTCCACTCACTGGTGTTGCAGAACTTCATGCTAAATCCCTTTGCTCAGTATCTAAAATGAAATTCCTCATCTTATTGAAATATTAATAGAGCCACTACACTCCTTTTGCATTTATAATTCAAAGTCACTATTGAGTTGGAACTGTATTAAAAAGGATAAGATTGAGTTATTTCTAGGTTTTAGAAGAACATACATGTTAGAAGGCTAGTATAGCTTTATTTTTGTAACAGAATTTTAAGTATTAACAACTAAAGATTGATATATTTGACTTTATCATCAACGTGAAATGTTATTTTTAGTCAGCAAAAAACAAACAATCTCATATTCCCCATTTCCCTTTGTTACAATCCACCATGATGCTTTCCAATGCCAGAAGTGCACTAATGCCTTCTGTACTATGGCTAGGAGTTCAAGATATCATTCAGAGAGAAGGCATATGACCTTCAATATGACCACCACCAACGCTAAAATATTGTCAAGGATACTTTGAGGCACAATCAAAAGTAATGTAACTCTAGGCCAATGAACAAGAAACAAAAAAGTCACCCAAGGGTATGAATATAAGCTTAGAGAATAAGGTCACATCTACATGGTGGTAACACCACACACCACTCTTGTGGTAGTAAATATTCTACTTTACTTCTTGATAATGACGATATAAACTGTAGATGTTTGTTCACTCTAGTTGTGTTTACCTAAGTGTGTGAACTCCTTTTCTGCTCAAGTCAGAAGCCCAGTAAGAGACCAGTGAAGCCAAAACATTCAATTGTCCGATCCCCTTCTTTCTTACTCTTAGCACTAGTCAGATGAGCTGACTTTATATTCCTTTTTAATTCTGTGACAGTTTCACACCAGCAGTTCAGTGTTCATAACCAATAGTCTGGCTAGGCTTTGGCCTCTCAGGAGATCCTGAAAGTAACACAAAACAACATGCTAAACTGTCTTCTCACTATTTAGCACATTTCTACCTGGCTAACAAGGCTGTTTGCATCATATTCTGCCCTCGTCCTCCAAAATGCTCTCCACTGGCCACACACTGGCAGGGCTTTGACAGCTCTGAGCCAGAAGGCACAGCTCCGGAATAACTTTCCATAGACAACAGCATCTAGGTCAGTGGTTGACCTTCCATGCTGATGATTTTTCACTCGGGTAGCTAAAGACCCATTCACAAGGTGAAAATTCAGCTGGGCTGCTACCGGGGTTCTTTGTCCCATTCACTCTTACTCCCTTGTGCTTTTCTATCATATTTCAGAGTAAGGTATTGAGATTCAGCTCTGGTGCAAAGCAATAGAAGAGTCTACAGTACCTAAGAGAGTCAAAGGACTACTAATGATACACTGTATCATTAAGCCATTAAGCACTTTATGGCTTGATGATAAGAAATGGAGGAGGTTTTTGGTACTCAGAGACTTTTTGCTCCTTAGGCAGGATGTGGTTCTTTTGATTCCTACTTTTAATTTCTTTTTAATAACATATATTTGGTTGTTTGTCTTTCTTTCTTTAGAAGAAAGATTTATTATTTAGTGGCCTATAATTTGACCACCAAATCCTATTATGGAATAAAAATAATAATAGTAATGCATATAGCAGTATAGAAAATTTTAAATTCTGGGTTTAACAGCACATAATGAAAAATGGAATGTTTGCTTCTCTCTTAATGGTAATGGGCTTTTCTTGTGGCTCAGCTGGTAAAAAGAATCTGCCTGCACTGTGGGAGACCTGGGTTCAATCCCTGGGCTGGGAAGATCCCCTGGAGAAGGGAAAGGCTACCCACTGCAGTATTCTGGCCTGGAGAATTCCATGGACTGTATAGTACATGGAGTAGGAAAGAGTCAGATACAACTGAGCAACTTTCACTTACTTAAATCTATATATGTATACTATCTCTCTATATACATATATTTTTGTTTATATAAAAAGGATCAGTGATAGCTCTGTTTGTTTTCATTAAATATTGAATGGAATTTAAGGTGAAGAAAAGTAATGAATGCATTTAACATCCATATTCCTACCATTCAATTTAAAGAAAACAACAAAATCCTGCATTAATATCAATGTTGCCTGTGTGACATTGAAGCAACCCATGTCCTTTCTTGCCCACTCAGAGAGCCTCAGAATCCTGAATTCTGTATGTGCTGTCCCCCACTTTTCTTTACAGATTTTCATCTTTTCCCTGAAACAACTCTGATTTTTTTGTTTGTTTTTGAAACTTACATAAAGGAATTATGTTATAGGAACTTTCCTGTGACTGCTTAACTTCTTAAACATCATTTCTCTTTTGCTTAACATTATGACAGTGAGATAATTCATGTTACCATGTAGCTGCAGTGTACTTTATTAATACAACACAACTTACTTAATCCTTTTCTGTTGACAGGCATTTGACCTGCTTGCTTCTGGTTTATTTTTTCTGCCCATGGAAACAATGCTCATACAAATGCTTCTATGTACCTCCTGGTGGACAGAGGTAAGACATTTTCTAGGGTATATGCCTAGGAGTGAAATGCTGAATCAAATGCTCATTCACATATTCAAAATTATTGTGCAATATTAAATTATTTTCCAAAGATCTGTAACAATTTATATTCCAAACAGCAGCATATAAATGTATAGATTTATTTCACATCCTCAGCAACCTGGATAGTGTTAAATCTGACATTTTTGCCTCCTTGATGATATGAAATGACATCTTCCAGTTTTAATTTGCATTTTCCACTTTCTTTTGCGATAGAACATCTTTTAGGATGTGCGTTTGCCATTCAATTTTCCTTTATTGGGAAGTGCCTGTTCAAGTCTCTTGTCCATTTTTCATAAGGGTGTTTGTCTTTTTCTTATCAATTTATGGGTACTCTTTATATATATTAGATACATTCCCCTTTTGGGTGGTATGTGTTGCAACATCACCTTTCTTCAGTTTCAATTTTGTCTTCCCATTCTCTTACTGGTGACTCTTCATAAACATGCTTTTTTGTTAAATTTTGATTTAGCTTAATTCAAACATATTTTCCTATAGGTTAGCTGTTCCTGTGCTCTTGCTAAAAGTATCTTTTCCCACTGAAGGTTCTACAGATATTTGTCTGTATCATCTAAAAGATGCATATTTTGCTTTCACAATTTTATCTACATACTGCCTAAAATAGATTATTGTGAATAATGTAGGTAGGGACCAAGATTTATTTCTTTTTCATATAACTATGCAATTGAGCCAAAGAAGGCAATGGCAACCCAATCCAATACTCTTGCCTGGAAAATCCCATGGATGGAGGAGCCTGGTAGGCTGCAGTCCATGGGGTCGCTAAGAGTGGGACATGACTGAGCGACTTCACTTTCCCTTTTCCCTTTCATGCATTGGAGAAGGAAATGGCAACCTACTCCAGTGTTCTTGCCTGCCTGGAGAATCCCAGAGACAGGGGAGCCTGGGGGGCTGCCGTCTATGGGGTCGCACAGAGTCGGACAGGACTGAAGCGACTTAGAAGCAGCACCATCATGCAACTGAGCCAGAATTATTCATTAAAGAGTCTATCTTCCTCTTGATGCCTTTATAAATCTATCTCTATTTCTTCATATAATCTCTTTCTGATATCTGTCTATCAAACATCAAATCCACACCACCTTTGATTGAATCAAATCCAAAGCACCTTAACTGCAGCTTAATAATAAGTTTGCACACTGAGTAAAATAAGTCCTTTGACTAAACTCTTCTTCCAGAATACTTTAGTTATTTTTGGCCCTTGTCATTCCTACATAAATTTTTGGATCATTTAGTCAAAATGGAAAGTACATTTTCTTGTGTCCTGTGAGGAGTTTTTATATAATATGAATACAAGTTCTCTGCTAGCTAAATGTCTTTCCAATATACTCTCTAGTTTACCTCATGTCTTTTCTCTTTGTAGTGTTGTCTGATGAAGAGAATTTGCTCCTTTTAATATGATAAATTAAAATGATTGTTTTCATTTTTAAGTTTTACAAGTTTTGTGCCTTCTATGTTTTCTCTTGCCTGGGTTAACAAACTCATTTTTCCATATGTTTTATAAAACTTATCCAATTGCCTTTTCACATTTAAAGCTTTTATCTACCTGAAACCAATTTTTAAAATGCATGGTTTAAACATAGGTCTGAATTTAAAAAAAAAAAAAAAACACGTGGTCAAGCAATTGTCATAACATTATTGAAAAGTCTATCTAATCTTGCCAACTCATTATATATTAAATCTTCATTTGTATATGGTTCTGTCCCTGGATTCCCCATTCTGTTCAGTTCATCAGTTTGTCAAAGTTCACCACTGACAAACGGACTTGATATAGTTTTAAATTACTGTTTGGTACTGGGCTTGACAAATCTTCCTATCATGTTTTTCTTCTTTATGTGTTCTGGCTATTTTTGGACATTTGCCCTTGAATATACATTTTTAAATCAGATTAAGTTGTACCAAAATGACCTGCTGTTATTGAGTCTAGAAGTTTTCAAACTTTGGACTGTGTGTTCTAAATGAATTTGCTCTGCACTCCAGGAGCTAATACAGAGCATCATCAAGGCAGGGATTTTGATTCTTTTCCACTATTTTATTCCATGTGCCTAAAATAGTGCTTAGTGCATAGTTCATGCATCCTCAGTCATGTCCAACACTTTGGGACCTCATGGACAGTATAGCCAGCCAGGCTCCTCTGTCCTCTGTCTCCTCTGGAATTTTCCCGGCCATAATACTGGAGTGAGTTACCATTTCCTACTCCAGGGGACCTTCCCGCCTCAGGGATAGATGCCACGGCTCCTATGTCCCCTGCATCAGCAGACAGATTCTTTACCACCGCACCATTTGGGAAGCATGCTTAGTGCATAGTGGGGATTCAACAAACAATTGAGCTGAACATTGAAGGAAAGAATAACTCTACAGATAATTCAGGAGAGATTTAGTATCCTTATGCTTTTAAGTCTTCTGATCCATAAACATGTTGTATCTCACCTGTATTAGTCTGCCCAGGCTGCCATGACAAAATACCACCAGGCTTGGCTGCTTATTTTCTCACAGTCTGGAGGCTGGAAGTCCCAGATCAAGTTGCCATCAGGACTGCTTTCTGGTGAGGCCTCTCTTCTGGCTTGCAGGCTGCCATCTTCTTGCTTTGTCTTCACAGGGCCTTTTCACTATATGGATGCCCAGACGGAGAGAGAGATAGGTTTTTGAGATTTCTTCTTCTGACAAGGATGCCAGTCCTATGGTATCCTGGTTTCACCCCTATGATCTCATTTAATCTTAATTTCTTTTTAATGTCCCTGTGTATAAATACAGTCACATTAGAGATTAGGGATTCCACACAGTAATTTGGAGAGGGAACATAATTTAGTCCATAATACCATAATTTAAATATTCTTTAGTCTCTTTCAGTAAAGTTTTATAATTTTTTCATGAAGGTAGATTTCTAATAAGTATAATTTATATTTTGGTATACTCATAAATATATTAAATGTTGTATTTTTTTCCTATTAGTTTTTGGTATATAGAAACCTAACTTGGTTTTGTATGGATAGTTTTATATCTAGCCACCTTGCTGAACTTTGTACTTAGTTCCATCATTTATCTTTAAATTATTTTGAGTAGTCTATTTATAGATCACATTTTCCTTTCCAGTCCTTATGACTTTATTGTTTGACTTCCATTACTGACTAGGATCTTTGGTGTAATGTTGAAAAGAAAAGGTGATAATAAGCACCTTTCTCTAGACATTGTAGCCAGTAACCTGTAGAATGTATTCAGTGTGCAATAACTACTAACATAGGCCTAAACAAATAAATTATGTTTTTAATACTTCAACCTTAAATATTATGTTTGCTGTTGATTTTGTGGATATTTTGCTTGTTAAAAATTATTTTTGTTTTGTAAGGTTTTTGTCAAACATGGATGTTGAATTTTAACAAATGATCTTTATCTAGAGAATTTGTTGATTTTTCTTACAAATATGCTAAAGAAGTAAATTATATTAATTGATTTTAAACAGTTATTACAACCTCTCTAAAGTATCACTAATCTAGTTTACCATTATGATGGTAATGTTTTTATTAGCAATATCAGTATAGGCTTATCTAGTCTTTTTTGAGAGTTCATAATCTAAATTTCCATTATGGTTTGAGAAATAAGCCATGCCATGATCGTCATTATACCATAATCATGCCAAGTTTCAGCTTCCCTTCACTTTGTTTTACAATTTGTTTCTGACCACTCTCTCTCTAATTATTACCTCATGAGGAAATAACTTTTTCATTAAATCACTATATACATGTTTATTCAATATACAAAAACTTGATTTCTTTCTCACAAGAGAGAAAAATCTAGAGATGGCCAACAGTACATTCCCCTCACATTAAAATTGTTGAAAAAACAGTTCTGTTTTCAAAATGACTTCTAGGTCAAAAATCCCAAGGGGAGGGAGTTTTGTTAAGGGTACAAGTACAGGTGACACAAATTAAATGGAATCAAGGAATATATTGAAATAGCATTGTGGAGAAGTCCCTTTCTTTTCTGTTGTTAGTTAAATGCACTAGAAGAACAACAACAAAAAATGATGACCTTCATTGATAGGGCTGACATGAAGTAAAAATGGTTTCATTTCCTTTTCACCCTGAAAGTTGATTTTTATCAGGGTACCTAAATGCATTTAGAAATGATGTCTATTGGCAGGGGTGAACTTTTTTTTTGAATGGTTGCATAATCTGTTTCAAAATTTCCTTTATTTGAGCTTTCTTTCATTAGTCACTATTTTTTATGCTGTTTCATAGCGCATTTTGTGGTCTTGAAATTAAAATTCAGTCTCTGAAGACTGACTTAACTTAAATATGGAATGTTTCTTTAACACAACTCCAAATTGCCACTAAGTAGTCTTTTATTTTTTATTTATTTACTTTTTAATTTTCTTTACTTTATTGTGTTGGTTTTGCCATACAATGACATGAAACTGCCATGGGTTTACATTTGCCCCCCTCCAGAACCCCCCTCCCTCCTCCCTCCCAATTCCCTCCCCCTGGGATATCTCGGTACACCAGCCCCGAGTGTCAATCCTGGGCTGGCGATTGATTTCACATATGATAATTGATATGTTTCAATGCCATTCTCCCATATCATCCCACCCTTGCCCTCCTCCACAGAGTCTACGAGTCTGTTCTATACATCTGCGTTCCTTTTTCTGTCTCGCATGCAGGGTTCTCGTTACCATCTTTCTAAATTCCATATATATGCGTTAGTATACTGTATTGTTGTTTTTCCTTCTGGCTTACTTCACTCTGGATAATAGGCTCCAGTTCCGTCCACCTGAGTAGAACTGCTTCAACACCATACACAAAAATAAACTCAAAATGGATCAAAGATCTAAGCATAAGACCAGAAACTATAAAACTCCTGGAGGATAACATAGGCAAAACACTCTCCGACATAAACCAAAGCAGGATCCTCTATGACCCACCTCCCAGAATATTGGAAATAAAAGCACGAATAAACAAACGAGACCTAACTAAAATCAAAAGCTTCTGCACAAGGAAGGAAACTGTAAGCAAGGTGAAAAGACAGCCTTCAGAATGGGAGAAAATAATAGCCAATGAAGCAATGGACAAACAGTTAATCTCAAAAATATACAAGCAACTCCTGCAGCTCCATTCAAGAAAAATAAACGACCCAATCAAAAAGTGGGCCAAAGAACTTAACAGACATTTCTCCAAAGAAGACATAAAAATGGCTAACAAACACATGAAAAGATGTTCAACATCATTACATTTGAGAAATGCAAATCAAAACCACAATGAGGTACCACTTTACACCAGTCAGAATGGCTGCCATCCAAAAGTCTACAAGCAATAAATGCTGGAGAGGATGTGGAGAAAAGGGAACCCTCCTACACTGTTGGTGGGAATGCAAACTAGTACAGCCACTATGGAAAACAGTGTGGAGATTCCTTAAAAAACTGCAAATAGACCTGCCATATGACCCAGCAATCCCACTGCTGGGCATACACACCGAGGAAACCAGAATTGAAAGTGACACGTGTACCCCAATGTTCATCGCCACACTGTTTACAATAGCCAGGATATGGAATCAACCTAGATGCCCAGCAACTGACGAATGGATAAGAAAGCTGTGGTACATATACACAAGGGGTGAACTTTTAATTCATCTCTTTCTCTGCTCATTTTTTTCTGGTCAATTATATCTATATCTGTATATATAAATATAAATATATAATCATCATTGTCATCTAGAACTTATTATTTTAAATATCAAATTAAATAACTTTATTTAACGAAAAACCTAAAGTTTTATTTTTAATATGACATACATGTCTTGAGGTTTATGCAGTGTATATAGCAATTAAAAATGTGTAACTTCTAATGGAATGTGTTAATATAGTCTATTTACACATAATTTTTTCCATTCAATTAAATGTAAGGATTCAGAGATCTTTTAATTTTAAACATACTGTGTGTCAGAGATTTTAACTGATGTCTGATCCTGCATTATTTTCTTATTGTTTTTATATCAACATAGCTTAGCTCTCTTATTTGGGGACCAGTGGTGATCATAACTGGTTTCTTGTATGCTTTCTATGACTGTGCATTACACTAGATGTTTTATTTATACTTTTAAGCTACAAGAAAATCCTGTAAGGTAGATTATATTTAATAATTTCTTATGAGAAAAACTGAAATGCCGAGAAGTTATGTAGCCTGTCCAATGTTATATAGCCAGCCAAAAAGTAGCAGACTGACATTCAAGTGCAAGTTAGTCTATTGCAAAAATCTGGCTAGAAATAGTTGAAGACAGAAAAGGGATAACTGCTTTAATACTTATTGACTGTTTCATCAAATATATATTTAACACTTAAGTCTATTGGTGGTAGTGTGTGTGTAATAGTTATGTGGGTAAAACCATTTTACATAAGGATACATAACTGAGACATTATAAGCATTAAGGTAGATGACAAAAATTCCTTTTATTTTTTTAATGCTTCTTTTGGTGAGGGTCTACACTCGGTGTTTAACATACACTATCTCCCTGGAACTACACAAAATTCTTTCAGAAAAATGTTTTTATTCTTTTCTAAAAACTGAGGAAATCATGACTAAGAGGAGTTAAGAACCTTGTTTCCTTCTACAGAGCTCATAAGTGCTCATATAGGGCTTGACTCATTCCTAACCAATTATTCTAAATCATCCAGACTTTTCATGTATATTTAATACTAGAGATATTTTCTAATATTAGAGTTTAATATTAGAACACAGAATCATATATCTTGAAAACATCTTAATGATCAAAATTATGTATTTGAAAACATCTTAATGATAATATAGTTTAATTCCTTCATAAGAGAGTCAGGACTCAAGGCTTCCAACACTCAAGTCACTGGTAGGACCCTGGCACCCTACTGCATATCTGCATCAGGCCAATATATGCTTGGTCTATCACTATTTAAGATTGTTGAATAGAATGCTCTCCAGCAACTTGGCTAATTTATAATCCACATTTGGTCTCAACATTTCCATCAAAAGAATATATAAATATATTATTTCATATGCAAGGGATATATGCCATGGCAAAATTTCATGGAAATCCAAGTTAGCCAAGGGTGATATTTAATCACTCAGATGTACTCACAGTACTAGTTTCAGAATTTGCTTATAATCACTATCACTTGTTTCTTTGTTCTCTATGACAGAAATGAATAGCAAAACAATTTTCTTGAGGGCCGTATTGTTTCTCACTTGGTTGCAGCTTACCAAAAGACATTTTTAAAAAGGTATATAATTTTATGTTAACCCTAAAGCTTGAGGAAGAGGGAGTGATGCCAATATCTTATTGCATATTACTTCACTGTGAATTCCTAATGATGGTTTCCATATGAAATAGAAAAAAGTAATCTGCATAACCCTAAATTTCAATGACTACTACCCTTGAAAACTTCTTATACCACCCTTCTTTTTGCCACCCAAATTCCACTAGATTATAAAAACACCACTTTAAAAAGTTAACTTCCTTTATTAATGAGGAAAAAGATTATTTAAATAAAAATCAGAAGAATTCTGAGGTAATGCTTGATTTCCATCGTCCAGCCTGAATCTATTGAAAGAAGTAATTCTCTGTAACTAGGTCAAAGAGATTTGTAAAACACACACAAGTATGTTTGTGTATGTGCATGAATGTGTTGGCAGTGCTGAGCTGGAGTAAGCCTTAATAATTTGATTTTTAACTTTGTTTTCTTTTTTAAAGACAAATATTAAAAAGGACTTAAATAAAAGTAAATGTAGTGTGATCCCCTTATCTTTGACAAAAGAGGCAAGAATATACAATGGAGAAAAGACAATCCCTTTAACAAGTGGTGCTGGGAAAACTGGTCAATCACTTATAAAAGAATGAAACTAGAACACTTTCTAACACCATACAGAAAAATAACCTCAGAATGAATTAAAGATCTAAAGGAAGATCAGAAACTATAAAACTCCTAGAGGAAAGCATAGACAAAACACCCTCTGACATAAATCACAGGAGAATCCTCTGTGGCTCACTTCCCAGAGTAATGGAAATAAAAGCAAAAATAAACAAATGGGACCTAATTAAACTTAAAAGCTTTTGGAAAACGAAGCAAGGTGAAAAGACAGCCTTCAGAATGGGAGAAAATAATAGCAAATGAAGTAACTGACAAAGAATTAATCTCAAAAATATACAAGCAACACCTGAAGCTCAATTCTAGAAAAATAAATGGCTTAATAAAAAAATTGGCTAAAGAACTAAACAGATATTTCTCCAAAGAAAATATATAGATGGCTAACAAACACATGAAAAGATGCTCAACATCACTCATTATCAGAAAATGCTAATCAAAACCACAATGAGGTACCATCTCACTCCAGTCAAAATGGCTGCTATCCCAAAGTCTACAAACAATAAATTCTGGAGAGGGTGTGGAGAGAAAGGAACCCTCTTACACTGTTGGTGGGAATGCAAACTAGTATAGCCACTATGGAGAACAGTGTGGAGATTCCTTAAAAAACTGGAAATAACACTGCCATATGACCCAGCAATCCCACTGCTGAGCATAACACTGAGGAAACCAGAACTTAAAGAGACACGTGTACCCCAATGTTCATCACAGCACTGTTTACAATAGCCAGGACATGGAAGCAACCTAGATGTCCATCAGCAGATTAATGGATAAGAGCTGTGGTACATATACACAATGGAATATTACTCAACTATTAAAATGAATGCATTTGAATCTGTTCTGATGAGGTGGATGAAACTAGAGCCTATTATACAGAGCAAAGTAAATCAGAAAGAAAAACACCAATACAGTATATTAATGCATATATATATAGAATTTAGAAAGATGGTAACGATGACCCTATATGCGAGACAGCAAGAGACACAGATGTAAAGAACAGATTTTTGGACTCTTTGGGAGAAGGTGAAGGTGGGATGATTTGAGAGAATAGCATTGAAACATGTATATTACCATATGTGAAACAGATTGCCAGTCCAGGTTCTATGCATGAGACAGGGTGCTCAGGGCTGGTGTATTGGGATGACCCTGAGGGATGGGATGGGAAGGGAGGTGGGAGGGAAAGTTAGGATGAGGAATACATGTACACCCATGGCTGATTCATGTGAATGTATGGCAAAACGCACCACAATATTGTGAAGTAATTAGCTTCCAATTAAAATACATTTTAAAAATCAATTAAAAAACCTCTTAGAACAGTGTATAATACAAGCCACACAAATTTGGTGCTTAAAACAATGTTTTATGTAGGCAAGAGAATGAAATATAATTATGTAGAGTATTTACTGCTGATATTTCCAGTATTAAATGTTATATCCTATGATTATACCATGCCATACATAACTGATTAAAAAGGACTAGAGACTAGTGTCTGGAAATAGGGAGCAGTTATTAGCTCACTCATTAATTAGGGCTCCATTTGCTATTCTATCATGAGCTAATAATCATTAGTTAGCTTAATTAACTCTCTAAACCTAGTTGAAACCTGATACCCTGGGAATATATTGAATACAGTGGGTCTATGCTCATGAAACCCCAATAAAACACTGTGATCTGTAAAACTATTATTTCATGTGTACATGTCTGCTTTCAAAAAAAAAAGACTATAAACGTACAAAATACAAAGCAAAAAGACCACCCAGGGCACATTACAATTATGTATGCAAGAGATGATGAAGAGCTGAAAAAAAGATCATAACAATGAAGTAGTGGATCTGAGAGAGGTTTTTCATTGATTATATAATTATAAATATGATTTGTATTAATGAATTTGATAGTATACATTATAATTTTATGAGCCAAGTTCACTGTGGGAAACATATCTACAAATTAATTTTGTTAATGGGGTGCCTACTGCTCAAAAACAAACAAAGCAAAACAAAACAAAAGCCGCACAGGGAATAAAAATAACAAAATGAATTATCTACAAATAGAACAACCTTTAGACAAAATTGTACAAATTTCATTTTTCCTTTAAATTTAATTTCATTTTTATCAAAATTAGACACAGAGACTAAAAAGTCAAATTGTTCCACGTGGTTATGATGGAAAAGAAATTGAGCAGTTTCCTTCTCTTGTAACTGATCCCTCTTTACCAGATAAAGGTTTTTAATTCTTAGCTATGACTTCCACAATAGTAAATAACATGTCTATCTATACTACTAGAATTAATTTTTTAAAATTCTTATATTACTTTTTGATACTTTATTATGGAAGATGAGGATTTATTTTTAACTTATCTACCTCGGAAAGCACAAACTGTCCTCTTCCTCTGCTTTCATTATATTTAAATCAGTATTTTCCATTGCAGTCATTCTTTCTGTAGATTGTTAGGACAATGTTTATTTTCCTTGGAGCCTCTTTTTTAATGTCCCTGATAATCTGAACCTATACATAGTCCATAACTACACCTTCTTTTAATAATGCAAATCTCTTTTCAATATATATGGATGTGACAAACCTAGACAAAGCTATGATGAACCTAGACAGAATATTAAAAATTTTAAATATTAATAAAAAGAGACATTACTTTGCCAACAAAGATCAGTATAGTCAAAGCTATGGTTTTTCCAGTAATCACATATGGATGTGAGAGTTGGACCATAAAGAAGGCTGAGCACCAAAGAATTGATGCTTTCAAATTGTGGTGCTAGAGAAGACTCTTGAGAGTCCCTTGGACTGAAAGGAGAGCAAACCAGGCAATCCTAAAGGAAATCAGTCCTGAATATTCATTGGAAATACTGATGCTGAAGCTGCAGCTTCAATACTATAGCCACGTGATGCAAAGAGCCAACTCATTAGAAAAGACTAATACTAGTAAAGACTGAAGGCAGAAGGAGAAGGGGATGGCAGAAGACGATGTGGTTGTATGACATCACCAATTCAATGGACATGAGTCTGAGAAAGCTTCTGGAGATGGTGAAGGACAGGGAGGTGCGGCATGGGGTCGCAGAGGTGGACACAACTAAGCAACTGAACAATAACAACTTTCCTTTATATTCAGACATAGCAAATAATCTGATTTCTTCTTTCCTTCCTTTCTTCCTACCCTTCCTTTTCCTTCTCTTCCTTCTAAATCTGAAAGGCATTCCTCCTGTAACCTTCTGTCCTCTGCTATAATCTGGGCTACAACATAGTTTTTATGGAGTTCCCTTTGCCATCATCCTGGAAATTGATCTCAAAATTCACTTTGATTCTCCTACCCTTGCATTCCATATCTTAGGTAACATCACCATTTTGGGGTGTATATTCTAAAATTGTTCTGGTTGTTTTTATGTTTTTTTCAGTTTTGTTGAGAAATAATTGACCATACATCACTATATAAGTTTGAGCCATACAGCAATAATGGTTTGATTTATATATTTTGTTAAATGATTACCACAATAGGTTCAGCAAACATCCACCATCTCATAGAGCTAGTAAAAAGAAAGAAAAATAGAAAGGAATTTCTTGTTATGATGAGAACACTTAGAATGTACTCTCTTAACAACGTTCCTCTGTATCATGCAGCAGTGCTAACTATACTCATGGTGTACATCTCCAGTACTTATTTATCAGCCAAAAGTTTGTAGCTTTTGACCACTGGCCTCCAATTTCTCATCCCTCACCCTCTGCCTCAGGCAACCACAATTTTGGTCTCTCTTTTATGAGTTTTTATTGTTTTTGTTTTAGATTTCACATATAACATAAATGTAATTGTATTGCATTTGTCTTTTTCTGTCTGAATTATGATACTTAGCCCAATGCCTTCAATATCTATCCATGTTGCACCAAATAGTAAGATTTCCTCATTTTGATGGCTTGATAATATTCCATTGTGTATGTTGTTTAAATATATAGTAATCATATATATATATAAATCACATATAAAATATATAAATCACATATAAAATATAAATAATATATTAATCCATATATATAAACAAATCTTCAATATCCATTTATCCACAATGGAATCTTAGGTTGTTTCCATGTTGTTTCCATCTTAGGTTACTGTAGATAATGGTGCTATTAACATAAGGGTGCAGGCATATTTTTGAGTTAATGTTTTTTTTTCCTTTGGATATATTCCTACAAGTGCAACTGATGGATCTAATAGTTTCCTGGAAAAGGTCAAGAGATGTTCTTTGTTAACTTGTTTTCATGTCTCAAAATGTTGTTATTCTAATGTTACCCCTGATTGGGTATTGAATTTTATACTAGAACTTATTTTCCCTTAGGATTTTAAAATATATCTTCTTTGGTCCTCTACTTTTCAGTACTACTATGGAGAAGCCTGCTATCACTCTGATTTGTGATCTTTTGAATGGGACCAAAGTGTGGTTCCCTTTCTGTAACCTTAAGGATCACCTCTTTATTTTTATTATTAAAATGTAGTAATATTTGTCTTGCTTTTGTTATATTATCATTCATTGTAATGGGTGTTCAATGAGCCACTCCAGACTAGAAAATTATATTCTTAAGATCTATCAAATGTTCACAAATAATTTATTTTTCCTTGTTTTTCTTTGTTATCATAATCTTTCTTTCCTTCTTCCCTTCTTTTATAAACTGTGATGAATTAGTTCAACTTTCTTCTTCTCTCTATATATATTCAGTTCAGTTCAGTCACTCAGTCATATTTGACTCTTTGCGACCCCATGGATTACATGGTCCATGGAATTCTCCAGGCCAGAAACCAGAGTGATCCCTTCTCCAGGGGATCTTCCCAACCCAGGGATCAAACCCAGGTCTCCCGCATAGAAGGTGGATGCTTTACCAGCTGAGCCACAAAGGGAGCCCAAGAATACTGGAGTGGGTAGCCAATTCCTTCTCCAGGAGGATCTTCCTGACTTAGGAATTGAACTGGGGTCTCCTGCATTGCAGGTGGATTCTTTACCAACTGAGCTATTAAATGCATATATTTAATATAATATATAATATAGTAGTTAATCTGACAAAAATAAGATTATATCCTCATATATATTCTTCTGCCTCTCCAAGAATAAAATTGATGTTTTAAATTTTTAAAAATTTTAATTATTATTTTTTTCTGCAATGGTTGTTTAATTATTGGCTGTAATTTCATATTTTTCTGTAATTCCCTTGCTTTCTCTATGATCCAAGGAATGTTTTGAGTTTGATATCTGGTTCCTCTGCCTTTTCTAAACAAAGCTGTATATCTAGAAGTTCCCAGTTCATATAATGCTGAAGCCTACCTTGAAGGATTTTGAACATAATCTTACTCGTATGCAAACTGAACACAATTGAATGACGTTGCCCTTCTTTGGGACTGGAATGAAAACTGACTCCAGAGAAACATCTACTTCTGTTTCAATGACTACACTAAAGCCTATGACTGCGTGCATCACAATGAACTTTGGAAAGTTATTAAAGAGATGAGACTATCAGACCACCTTATCTGTCTCCTGAGAAACCTGTATATGGGTCAAGAAGCAACAGTTAGAACCTTACATGGAACAGCAGACTGGTTCAAAATTGGGAAAATAATTCAAGGTTGTTTATTGTTATCCTATATATGCAGAATAAGAAAGAAAGAAAGTGAAGTCGCTCAGTCGTGTTCAACTCTTTGCAACCCCATGTACTGTAGCCTCCCAGGCTCCTCTGTCCATGGAATTTTCGAGGCAAGAATACTGGAGTGGGCTTCCATTTCCTTCTCCAAAGGATCTTCCCAACCCAGGGATCAAATCCAGGTCTCCCTCATTGTAGGCAGACACTTTTACCATCTGAGCCACCAGGGAAGTCGTATATGCAGAATACATCATGACAAATGTTGAACTGGATGAATCACAAGCTGGAATCAAGATTCTCAGGAGAAATATCGACAATATAAGATATGCAGATGATATTGAAAGAAAGTGAAGAGCAACTAAAGAGCCTCTTAAAGAGGGTGAAAAAGAATTTTTAAAGCGGGCTTAAAAGTCAACATTCCAAAAACTAAGATCATGGTATGTGGTCCCATCACTTCATGGCAAACAGAAGGGGAAAAGAAGAAGCAGTGACAGATTTTATTTTATTTTTTGGCCTCCAAAATCACTGCTGATGCTGACAGCAGCCAAGATTTAAGACGCTTGCTCTTTGGAAGGAAAGCTATGATCAACCTAGACAGCATATTAAAAATCAGAGACATCACTTTGCCAACAAAGATCCACATAGTCAAACCTAGGATTTTTCCAGAAAATGGGAGATGTGAGAATTGGACCAAAAATAAAAAAAGGCTGAGCACTGAAGAACTTATGATTTTGAATTGTGGTGCTGGAGAAGACTCTTGAGGGTCCCTTGGACTGCAAGGACATCAAACAAATCAGTCCTACAGGAAATCAACCCTGAATATTCGTTGGAAGGACTGATGCTGAAGTTGAAGTTCCAATATTTTGGCCACCTGATGGGAAAAGCCGATTCATTAGAAAAGACCCTGATGCTGGGAAAGGTTGAAGGCAAAAGGAGAAGATGGCACAGAGGATGAGATGGCTAGATATAATTACTGACTTGATGGACATGCATTTGAGCAAACCCTAGGAGATAGTAAACAACAAGGAAGACTAGTTTGCTGCAGTCCATAGGGTCACAAAGAGTTAGACACGACTTAGTGACTAAACAACAATCACTTTCATAGTTAAAAGGAGATCCTAAAACTTGATTGGAAGGGATAGGTACATTGTTGGGACTTATTGATTGTAGCATATAACTTTATGATGATCCTACTGATGATATGGTTTTATAGACAGATTTCCAACACTCAGTTCCTCAAGCTTTCTTTTACCCTGAAAATTAACCTGTATTATACTTTGCATTTTAATATAGATGACTATGAGCCAGCTTTCAAGTTAATGAAAGAAAACAATATGAAATCTTAAAAAGGAATAGATTTTGTTCTTGAATTACTAAACATTACTTTAATAATTATTTACATATGTGAGTGTGTTTCTGTCTGTATATGTACATGTGTGTGTGTGTGTGTGTGTGTGTATTCATTAGTACAACTGAGACAAAGAACTAGAAAGTATACATGCTCTAGTTTTACAGAGAATTAAATCAGAACTCGAAGGATGTAATGATTTTCCCAAGTCACAAGCAAATCATGTGACTCCCAGTTCAGTGTTTAGTTCTACATTATTAATTTAATTAATTCATTGATTTAATATACTATATAAGAGTAAAACATTGAGTATGCAAAATAAATTATAGGACATGAAATATGAGTAAGGCTATTTTGCATTATGTAGTCACAATCTCAAATGAAAAATTTAACTTCCATTTTATTGTAACTGTTGAGCAACATTTGATTAGGAACAAATATATGGGCTTCTCAGGTGCAGTGGTAAAGAATCCTCCTTTAAATGCAGGAGATGCAAGAGATGTGAGTTCAATCCCTGAGTTGGGAAGATCCCCTGAAATAGGAAATGACAATCCACTATAGTATTCTTGCCTGGAAAATGCATGGACAGAGGAGGCTGGCAGGCTATAGTCCATAGGGTCACAAAAACTCAGACACAACTGAGTGACTGAGCACAAACATACAGATTTGAAAGGAAAAAAATAATAGTAGTGATAATCTCCTTGATCTCTGAGAAATTTCTTTTAGACCAAATCATGTTAGCTTAGGACAACATATAGGAATGGGGTTAGGATCAAGTCTAAAATAACAAAGCTTACCATTTTCACATTAGTAAGATTGTTTTAATTGAAGTTTACAGGGATTAACAAAAGTTGTATTTTTTTGTTATAACTACCATGCCTCCAGTTAAACTCTGGTTCCTACCAATCTAGAAAAATTTGGAAAAACCCAGAAGTGTTAGATCGATGTGCCTGTATATGTATATAGCCTTCACATAGATGGATAAAATCTTAAAATAATTTAAGGGTTTTCCCCACCAATATCTACTGACATGTTCCTTTTATGTACATGAAGGTTTCTAGATTCAGCTATCTTTATTATGTAGAGGTTTCTGCTTTTTCTAAATATGAAACTTGATTTGGGGCACTGACCCAGGTCTAGTAGATCTTGAAGAGAGGGTCATGGTCTGTATGACACAGCATATCATGTTTTACCTACAGACTGAATATGTAAAATGTTTAAAATACTGTCTAGAGTACAGTACTGAATAAAGGTTTTGAAATGTTGGACTTGCCTCTTTTTTTGTATATTTATCTGTTTTTTTTTTCCATCAGACTGTTATCTCCCCAACATTTGAATCCTGGTGGTTCAAATATCACATGGTGTTGAGTCTGACACATTGCAGGCACAATAAGAGCTTATAATATTACTGCACTCTTTCATATCGTGATCTTACTCTATGAAGTTATATTTCTCAGACAGATTTGGACCTGTGGTCTTTGTAGAAGCATAGAATAAATGAACCTATATGAGAATTCTCAAAACACTGTTATTTACATGAGAGAAAAGCCACATATAAAATAAAGTTTCTGAATATGTATTGCAGTGCTAAAAGATTGCATATAATGAATAGTTTTTGAGCTTCTTTAGATCAGAGAACATGCCTTCCACTTTATGGATAACTCCCTGGTACCTAAATACCATATTATGTTTTTGTGGAGCTTAATAAATTTTCAATTGACTGATTGTTAATGGTCTCAGCCCTTTTAAAAAAATACTGAACCCTTCACTTCTCAAGTTAGTTTTCTTCCTCATATTAACACGTTCTTGCTAGAAACCTAACATTTTATGCAACATATTACTTAGATTAGAAAAAAGAAATATGAACACAGTAAAGAAAAGTTAGAACATTAAACTTTGTGAATCTAGTTAGTAAAGATTTTATGATAGACTAAAGCCAAGGCAGCTATTTCTGACCATATTCAGTCTTTTCTTCTCCTTTCTTAACACTCTGTTTTACATGATCTTCCCAAGTGCCTTGATGAAAAAAACTTCTCAGGTGCCATTGGTTTCAGACATGCTTATTTGTCTCATTTTACTGAATTTTCAGTCTTGAATGACATGTTTACAAGAGATAAGAGTCCCCCAAATTGCTTCTTTTTTCTTGATTGTGTGCCAGCAGTGCTGCACAAAAGAGTGAATAATCTGACACCCTGGCCCTTCATGACTAGGAGTTCAGTAAAAGAAATTCTGTGCTTGTTAAATATGTACTAGGGTTAACAAGTACAAAGTGTTCAGGTATGAGGAGAATTTGCCCAAGGACTCATTATAACTGTTCTATTTCATGCATGTTTATAGCATTTTACCCTTAGGGCTTAACATAAAAACAAATTTTTATGTGTGGGCAATAGATAAATTCAATTGATAAGGTATATCTATTGAACATCTGCTATTTTAGAATACACTGATAAGAATATAAAATGGTTATTTCATTCAAGTAGTTCAAAATCTAGAAGAAGAAACAGAGATATAGGTTAACAAAAAACATTTAGTGGCTAAGCAATTACTTGAAAGCAGAACTTGAACAATAATATAATAGAAATATAGATAAAAGTATAGTAAGAGGTAAGAGAATAAAGCAATTAACTTCAAGGAGCAAGTCTTAAAGGAGGATATAAGCTCTTTGAAAGACGGATATGATTTTGATCAACAGAGACTGAGCAAAGAAGGACATTCCAGGGATACAGGAAAGTATGAGCAAAGCAAAGAGCCAAACAAGTACTGTCCAATGTACCTGGTGCAGAGGAGAGGATAATCAGAATACAGGCTGAAGAAGTAGGTTGAAAAAGATGACTGAGATTCTGAATGCCATGGAGAGGAATTTGGATATTATTCAAAGCAAACAGGTTTAGATAAAGTGAATGGCATAACCAATTTTGAATGTTAGGAAGCTTACCATGATTGGAGTATAATGGTTTAGAACAAGTAGAAACTGGAGGCAAAGGGGGATATAACAATAGACTCCAAGCATGAAGGAAAGCTATGACAAACAATGACAGTGTATTAAAAAGCAAAGACATCACTTTGCTGCCAAAGGTCCATATAGTCAAAGCTATGATTTTTCCAGTAGTCATGTCTGGATGTAAGAGTTGAACCATAAAGAAGGCTAAGTGCCAAAGAACTGGTGCTTTCAAATTGTGGTGCTTGAGAAGATTCTTGAGAGTCCCTTGGACTGCAAGGAGAGCAAACCAGTCAATCCTAAAGGAAATCAACCCTGAATATTCATTGGAAGGACTGAAGATGAAACTCATATTTTGGCCACCTGATGTGAAGAGCCAACTCATTAGAAAAGACTCTGATGCTGGAAAAGCTTGGTGGCAGAAGAGAAGGAGATGACAGGGGATGACATGATTGAATGGCATTGCTGACTCAATGGTCATGAGTTTGAGCAAACTCTGGGAGATGTGAAGGACAGGGAAGCCTGGAATGCTGCATGAAGTCCATGGGGTCGCAAAGACATGATTTAGCAACTGAATAACAACAATGAAAGAAGGACATGAATTAGGGTGAAAGGAATGAATAGAAAAAAGCATGAGTGAAAAGTATTGTACAGTTGAAATCAATCTGGAGAAGATGTAGTCAGAAAGTCAATACCAACACAACTACCCTAGGGAAAGGCAACAGAGAATACAGAAGAAATTGGACCAGATGCCAAACCATTGTGGGTGAATTGAATAAAATGGAATTGAATAGATTACAAGAAGGCTTTGGCAGAAGCCACGAATCATTAAATGTCAATCCATATGACTCTAAGACAGGTCTTCCAAATTAAGGACTGGTGAATTAGTGGTATGCCCCACATAGATTTAAAAGATGGCTGAGCTGAGGAAGGAGACAAATGGCAGACTAGAAAGACTTGAGCCCCCTCCTCTCATGAAAATACAAAAAATCTCAACTGCTAAACAGTCATTAACAAAAAAGACTGGAACCTACCAAAAAAGATATTCTATATCCAAAGACAAGCTACAACAAGCTACAACTTTTACAAAATAATCAAATGCCATACCTTCCAGTGGGCAACCCACAAACTGGAAAGTAATTATATTGCAGAGGTTCTCCAACAGGAGTCAGAGTTCTGAGCTCCACATCAGGACCCCCTACCTAGAGGTTGGGCACTGGGAGGAGGAGCCCTGAGAGCATTTATATCAAAGGCCAGTGGGGCCTGAGTGCAGGAACTCTGTTGGATGGGGAGAAACAGATTCCACCCTTAGAGGGCAAAGACAGAGTTTCATGTTCACTGGGACCCAGGATAAACAGTGATGCCATAGGAGCCTGGGCCAGACCTACCTTCATTCAGGTCTTAGAAGGTCACCTGAGGGAGTAGGGGATGGCTGTGGCTCACTGTGAGGGTGAAGACACTGGTGCCTGAAGCCCCAGGGAATATTCATTAGCATGAGCTCTCCTGGAGAACACCATTTTAGCACTGAAACCTGGTCTCACCCAACAGCATGCAGGCTCTAGTGCTGGGATGTCTTAGGTCAAACAGCCAAGAAGTTGAGAACATGGCTTATACATCAAGAGACAGTTTACCTAAAGCTGTCCAGAGTTTTCAGCTGCAAAATAAACTCAAATTCTTCCCAGAAACGGCAGAAG
Source organism: Antilocapra americana (assembly GCA_007570785.1). Classification (NCBI taxonomy): domain Eukaryota; kingdom Metazoa; phylum Chordata; class Mammalia; order Artiodactyla; family Antilocapridae; genus Antilocapra; species Antilocapra americana. The sequence goes on along the minus strand of ML664659.1, from coordinate 5,463,544 downwards.
AAAGAACATTCCCAAGCTCATTCTACAAAACCACCATCACTCTGATACCAAAATCAGACAATAATATCGCACAAAAAGATAATTATAGGCCAATAACACTGTTGAACATATACACAAAAATCCTCAACCAAAGACTAGCAAACAGAATCCAACAATGCATTAAAAGGACCATACACCATGATAATGTAGGGTTAACCTAAGGAAGCAAGATTCTTCAACATATTCAAATCAGTCAATGTGATATACCATGTTATCCAGTTGAAAAGTAAAAATCATAGGATCTTCTCAATAGATACAGGAAAAAGCTTTTAACAAAATCCAACACCCATTAATGATAAAATCTCTCCAGAAAGTGGGCATATGGGAAAATACCTCGATGTAATAAATGCCATATATGACAAGCCCACAGCTATCATCATGCTCAATGGTGAAAAAGTTGAAAGCATTTCCTCAAAGATCAAGAACAAGACAAGGATGTGCACTCTCACTACTTTTGTTCAACAAAGTTTTGGAAGTCCTAGTCACTGCTCCTAGAAGAAAAAGAAACAGAAGGAATCCAAATTGGAAAGAAGTAAAACTGTCACTCTTTGCAGGTGAAATAATACTACAATAGAAAATCCTAAAGACTCCACCAGAAAACTATTAGAACTCATCAATGAATTCAGTAAAGTTGCAGGAAACAAAACTAATATGTGGAAATCTCTTGTATGTCTATACACTAAAAATAAAAGATCAGAAAGAGAAAGTGGGAGCGGCGGAAGAGGCGGGCGGCTGCTCGCGGAGCAGAGCGGGGTCAGGTGGACGAGGATGTGCTGACCACCCTGAAGATCCTCATCATGGGCGAGAGCGGCGTGGGCAAGTCCAGCCTGCTCTTGAGGTTCACAGATGATACTTTTGATCTGGAACTTGCAGCAACAATAGGTGTTGATTTTAAGGTGAAAACAATTTCAGTGGACGGAAATAAGGCAAAACTTGCAATATGGGATACTGCTGGTCAAGAAAGGTTCAGAACATTAACTCCCAGCTATTATAGAGGTGCACAGGATGTTATATTAGTTTATGATGTCACAAGAAGAGACACCTTTGTTAAACTGGATAATTGGTTAAATGAGTTGGAAACATACTGCACGAGAAATAACATAGTAAACATGCTAGTTGGAAATAAAATTGATAAGGAAAATCGTGAAGTTGATAGAAATGAAGGCCTGAAATTTGCACGAAAGCATTCCATGTTATTTATAGAGGCAAGTGCAAAAACCTGTGATGGTGTACAGTGTGCTTTTGAGGAGCTTGTTGAAAAGATCATTCAGACCCCTGGACTGTGGGAAAGTGAGAACCAGAATAAAGGAGTCAAACTGACACACAGGGAAGAAGGCCAAGGAGGCGGAGCGTGTGGTGGTTACTGTTCTGTGTTATAAACTCTGGGAAACACCATATTTGCATATTTGATCAGATAATGTCATCTTTCTGTATATAAACTCTAACTGCTATTTTAGGGACCTTGCAGTTTGCATATATTTGTTTTGTATCATGGCAGTAAATATTTGTGAGAAAGCCCACTCATTGACTTTTCCAGGTAAAACGTAAGCATGCAGTTTGCAATCTGAAGTTTTTTATGTAACATAAAATAGGTGTACCTTTATAAGTACATTTAATTTTATGATTTACATTCATCATGTGATTTTTTAAAAATCCACCTCTCTAGTATATGTCAATACAAGGTCTAGTTTTGGTCTTCTTTTCGCTTAAATACTTATCAATTACTGAATTAATTTGGTATTGTAGAACTCCCAGGACCACTGGGAGATACACAGATGTCATCAAACCTGGCAGATTTCTCTTCGGGAATAACAAAGAGCATGATTCCACAGCTTTCCTAGGATGTTCGCTGACGGATTCTCTTTAATACTAAGCAAAATCCTCTTTGCCAAATATGATTGAGGCCAATTTATAATTAAATCCCCGTTTGTTCTGACGATACTTCTGAAGTAGCATTAATATATTAAAGATGTTTGGTCTTCCTTGACTTCAAGAGTAGCTCATCGCTTAGCTGGAGTTTTAATTCTGTGATGCATACATGGCTTTATGAGCCTCCCTGCCACATTTTGGGTTGTGTGGCATTTGACAGAATGGCGGTAAGGTTCCCCCATTTTGGTTTCAGAAGGACAGGAGTAGTATGTTAATGTAACTCATGTAGCACTTATCACCTTTAAAACCAACACCTTTTCCCATAAATGTTGGTGTTTGTCCGGGTACTTCAGTTATAGCTCGTGTAATGTTAATGGATATCTGTCTATATCTTATGGCTTCCATAAATGACTAGTTGATATTCAGAAACATATTTCCATGTCTTGAGGGTTGGGGAAAAAATCACTAAACTATAATTTGAGAAAGGCATATTGCTTCCAGATTTCGATGTGTATGGGAAAATAGTGTTGCCGTGAAAATCTTGGTACAAACTTGTACAGACTAATAAATCTTTTACACAGTAAAAAAAAAAAAAAGAAAGAGAAAGTGAGTAAACAACCCTGTTTCCCATCATATCAAAAACAATAAATTACCAAGAATAAATCTACCCAAGGAGGTAAAAGACCTGTATTCTAAAATCTAGAAGACATTGATGAAAGAAGTTGAAAATGACAGAAACAAATGGAAAGATATATACCACGTTCTTGGAAGAATCAATATTATCAAAATGACTATACTATCCAAGGCAATCTACAGATTCAATACAATCCCAGATGGTAAAGAATCTGCTTGCAATGCAGGAGACCCGGGTTCAATCCCTGGTGGGAAGATCCCCTGGAGGAGGGAATGGCTATCCACTGTAGTATTCTTGCCTGGAGAATTCCATGGCCAGAGGAGCCTGGCAGGCTACAGTCCCTGGGATCACAAAGAGTTGGACATAACTGAATAACTAACACTTTCACAATCAAAATATCAATGGTAATTTTCACAGATCTAGAATAAAAAATCTTATAACTTGTATGGAAACACAAAGACCCCGAATAGCCAAACCAATCCTGAGAAAGAAAAATGGATCTAGAGGAAGCAGACTCCCAAACTTCATAATATTCTACAAAGCTACATTAATCAAAACAGCAGGGTAATGGTGCAAAAACATAAATATAGATCAATGGAACAGGATAGAAAGCCCAGAAATAAACACACACAAAATCAAAGAGGTAAGAATATACAATAGAGAAAAAGTCTCTTCAATAAGAGGTGATAAGAAAACTGGACAGTTATATGTAAAAGAATGAAACTAGAACATTCCCCAACAACATTCACAAAAATAAACTCAAATAGATGAAAGAGCTAAATGTAGGACTGAACACTATAAAACTATTAAGAGGAAAACAGAACATTCTGACATAAATTGCAGCAATGTCTTTTTTAGATTCACCTCCTAGAGTAATGAAAAGGGAAACAAAAATAATCAAATAAAATCTAACTAAGCTCTGAAGCTTTTGCACAACAAAGGAAACCATAGATAAAATGAAAAGACAGCCCAAAGAATGGAAGAAAATTTTGTAAAGAAAATGACTGACAAGGGATTAATCTCCAAAATATACAGACAGCTCATGCAGCTCAACATTAAAAAAAATGAAAAAATGGACAGAGATCCAAATAGTTCTGCAAGGAAGATATACAGATGGTCAGCATGTAGTATAAAAGATACTCAACCCTTAATTTTAGAGAAAAGCAAATCAAAACTATGATAAGGTATCACCTCACACCAGTCAGAATGGCCATCATCAAAACATCTATAAACAGGGTGTGAGGGTGATCTGGTTGTGACATCTGTCACCCCATTGATTGCCAGGTTTGTTTCAGCTGATCCGGCTGGCTAGGTGGGTGACCCCTTCCTTCCTCACTGCTCTATCCCAAAGCTGTGCACTTGGTCAAAGAGGACCATTTTCCCAATAGAGGAGGACTAGTTTCAGTCAAGGGTATACCAGTAGCTGTGCTCCTCTGCTAAAACATCCAAACAAAAGTCTACAAACAATAAATGCTGCAGAGGGTGAGAAGAAAAGGGAACCCTCATACACTGTTGGGAATATATTGAATAAATCAGTACAACCACTATGAAGAAGAGTATGAAAGTTTCTTAAAATCAAAAGACCACATGATCCAGCAGTTCCACTCTTGAGCATACATCCAGGAAAACCATAATTTTAAAAGATACATGCACCCCAGTGTTCATTGCAGCAGTATTTACAATACCCAAGACATGGTTATGTGCTACGCTTAGTTGATCAGTCATGTCTGAGTCTTTGCAACCCCGTGGACTGTAGCCTGCCATGCTCCTCTGTCTATGGGGATTCTCCAGGCAAGAATACTGGGGTGGGTTGCCATGCCCTCTTCCATGGGATCTTCCCACCCCAGGTCTCCTGCATTGCAGGTGGAGAAGCAACCTAAATGTCCATTGACAGAGCAATGGATAAAGAAGATTTGGTACATATATCAATGGTATATTGTTCAGACATATAAAAGAATGAAATAGTGCCATTTGCAGCAACATGGGTGTACTTAGAGATTATCATACTAAGTTAAGTAAACCAGACAGAGAAAGAAAATATCATATGATATCAATTGTATGTAGTCTAAAAAATATGATACAAATGAACTTATAACAAAACAAAAAGACTCACAGGCTTGAAAACAAACTTAGGGTTACCAAAGTGAAAAGATTGGAAGGGATAAATAAGGAGTTTGGTTTTAACATATACACACAGCTATAACCAACTAGGACCTACTGTATAGCATAGGCAACTCTACTCAATATTCTGTAATGGCCTATATGGAAACAGATTCTTGAAAAGAATGGATACATGTATATGTATAACTGAATCGCTTTGTGTACACCTGAAACTAACACAGCATTGTAAATCAATCAAAATTGCATATAAAATAAAAATTATATTAAAAACCTAAAAAAAGACATCTAATAAACTGCAACATTACTTGGACTCATATCTTTATGGTATGGGGACAATTTTGTTTGAAAATATGTGTTACTAGGAATAAAACCCCATATGACCCAGCAATCCCACTCCCTGGCATATGCATGAGGAAACTACAATTAAAAGAGACACATGTATCCCATTGTTCATTGCAGCACTATTTACAATAGGTAGAATATGGAAGCAACCTACATGTCCATTGACAGAAGAATGGATAAAGAAGTTGTGATACATAGACACAATGGAATATTACTCAGCCCAAAAAGGAACACAGTTGAGTCATTTCTAATGAGGTGGATGAATCTAGAACCGATTATACAGAGTGAAGTGAGTAAGAAAGAGATAAATATCATATTCTAATGCATAGATACAAAATTTCGAAAAATGGTACTGAAGAATTTATTTACAGGTTAACAGTGGAGAAACAGACATAGAGAATAGACTCATGGACATGGGGACAGGGGAGGAGAGGGTGAGATGTATGAAAAGAGTAACTTGGGAACTTACATTACCATCTGTAAATTAGATAGCCAACGGGAATTTGCTGTATGGCTCAGGAAACTCAAACAGGGGCTCTGGATCAACCTAGAGAGGTGGGATAGGGAGGGAGGGTGGTTCAAAAGGGAAGGGACATATGTATACCTATGGCTGATTCATGTTGAAGTTTGACAGAAAACAGCAAAATTTTGTAAAGCAATTATCCTTCAATAAAAAATAATGTTAAAGAAAATATGTTTTAAAAATCAGTGAATTAATGAGAAAGTACATGAGAAATATTTTTATATAATCTTAAAGTTTCAGATATTACTTAAATAAATCAAGTTCAAATCATCCTGGCCTCTGTATGTGCAAAAATTAAGTAGTGGTCATGGCTGGGAAATTTTGCCAGAAAATCAGAGGTTTGGCAGTGAGTTCTACACATATGCAAGTGTGGGTTTTTTTGCTTTTCAAGTGTGAATCATTTTGTGTATAAAATCAGAAAAAGAATTTTCTGCAGCCTAAAGCTTCTTTTTTTCTGCATACCACTGAGGGATATGTGGAGAGTTGCTAGACAGAATTAAGGATTGGGGTCTTTTGGATAGAGGTTATGGACTGTGCAAATATGGTAGGTATTTATAATTACATTACAATCACACTGTTAGCTCTTGGAGCACATTTGTGCCCTATTCCCGAGTTATTAAAATTCTGGAATTAGAATTCACTATTACAGACTATGGTGTCAAGACAAGAGTAAATGTAAGATTAGTACCCACAGCTGCAGGGAATTATAGTTCTAATTGGAGTAAAATCATTTTTTCTTGAGAAAACACTGTAGGTATGATTAGAAGGCATAAAGTAAAGGGCAGTGGGCATAATTCAATATTTACCCTGCCATAGTCATGGTCAGATGGCAATTGGCATCAGAAACATGTGACATTTCTCTTGAAGACAAGAGTGTTTTCTAGTAAGCACTGACTAATCCTGTTTCTAGTGCATACCTACTCAATCATATGGAATGGGAGAAAAAGCATGCATTATTAGTTATTAATGCTCAGTGTTAAAGAAGAAAGAGAAAGAGAAAAAATAGTGCCAAAATTTTCACATAGTGGCTCATGCGAAAGCCAGTGTTCTTGGACAAACATTTTTTTTTGTACAGCTGTCCCCCAAACAGTGACTCAGAGATCTAAGTTCCTTGTATTTAGTGGTTCTGCCATTCTAGTTGGCCTCCACAAAATACTACGAACCAGATAATGCACTTTCAGAAATGAGAAGGGGTGTGTGTGTCTGTGTGTTGGGGAGAGAGAGAGATCATGAAAGATCATGTGTGTTTTTAACAGTACAGCCTGTAACTGACACACATCACTGTTCATATTCCATTGGCCAGAGCTAGTCATATACCACTACCTTTCTCTTGTGTGTACAAGAGAGATGGGAAATAGATTTTTGTATGTACAGGAAGACGAGGAAATGGTATAGAGATTGGATCCCCAGAACATCACAATAGGACATGGCTTACATTAAATTTAATTATATCCAGTGGGGAAAGCACAAAGTACTTCTCCTTAAGGAGGAAGATTCCAATATAGAAACTACAAGGGTTATTTTGTGGATTAAGATTGAACTATTTTCACATAAAAAAACAAAAAGCTATCAATGAATTCCTCTGTCAGTCACTTCAGCCAGTGTGATGGCTCTATGGTTAAATGAGGACACTCAGCTGGGAGTTTAGATATTTAGTATTGTCTTGACTTAATCAATAACTAGTTGAACGTCTTTTGGTATAGTCCATAGCTATTCCAATCTCTTCCATCTGCAAAGTGAAACTACCAATTCTAGCCTCTATATTTTCCAATTTATACAAGATCCCTTTGATAGACCTAAAAATAAAAGTAGCACAATGTACGTAATATATTAACCTCATCTGCCAAGTGAGACTAGCTCCTGTGCTTTCTGTATCTTCTGTCAACTCTGATTTCCCTCCTATTGTGCAAGAATAGTTGTTGAATAGAATATGATTGGCTGACAGAGAACACTTATGATAATTTCTATCTGTTTTTTTTTTCTTTTCATTACCCCTGGGCAGACAAATACAAAAGAAAGATATTTCACAGGCCATGTCTACTGAGAGATGCTGAAAATGATAAATAAGAGGCAGAAATAAAACAATTCCTAGTTGAATCTGTAGTTCTTTTAAGATAAAAATCAACATTTTAATACTGGAAAAAAAAGATTAAAAAATTGGATCCAAAAGTGTAATAAAAATGGACTCTCTACCTCAGTCCTCTTCCAGTTTATTTCTGTTTTACTTTTATGCAAATATCTTCATGAAGCAGGTAGCAGAGTTTCATATTAGCTTGTTACTAATATAAAATAGGCAGAATTACTAAATAAGAGAAATTAAGGTAGTACCAGAATAGGGATTGGTGATAGAAGGCAAATTAATAATTGGCCTCTTGAGATGGGGGTCCTTGCTCATTTTTTCCAAATATTTAAAATACATTATGTGTTATGAGCTTTTCATTTGATTCTAAGACTGAAAGAGAAGAACTTTATATAAGGTAAAAATAATTTTATGACCACAGAGAGGCCAAACAACTGAATAACATTGGTCTTATCAAAATTATCAATGCAAGAGAACACAATAAACTTAATAAAATTTGCACTATTTTAATCAGTTCACTAAATTAGAAAATACAATTATTAAGCATTGATTCCAGTTAATAGTTACACAAACATTGTTATTAATCAATATTAAATCTATCAGGTATTGCTAATTCACTGGTGTGAGTGGGTGATACATTTTTTTGAGGGTGAAGATAGAGCCTCTTAATACAACTTGGTAATTCAGTCTAATGCAATATTTATTTATTGAACACCTGTTAAATGTGTGGGCTTCCCTGGTGGCTCAGCTGGTAAAGAATACACCTACAATGCAGGAGACCTGAGTTCAATCCCTGGGTTGGAAAGATCCCATGGAGAAGGGAATGGCTATCCACTCCAGTATTCTGGCCTGGAGAATTCCATGGACTGTGTCGTCCATGGGATCGCAAAGAGTTGGACATGCCCGAGTGACTTTCACTTCACTTCACTTGAATGTGTAACATTACCCAGTGATGCTAGAGAAATACACAAGAATTATACAAAAAATATACAAGAAGCAAAATCTTGTCCCTATCTCAGTTAACATTATTAAGAAGATAAAACTTACCTTTAAAGAATGTTTAAATAAAACTATAAAACAATAGTAAATACATTCTTCCAAAAGCACTGGTAGATTATTTTAAAGTAGAGAGATGACTGCACCTTAAAGAGATGGTGAAGAGTGCTGATAGATTGTTGGGATTTTTCTTGTGAATAACATCCTAGGCAGAGTGAGAATGGCATGACAAAAGGTATAGAATTTATAACTTGAGGGGGAAAATGAGTATGTTGACTAGAACCATGAATTCTTACATATTAGACCAACAGACAGAGAAAAATGATCTAGAATATAGTTTCTATGGTCTGAATGTTTGTGTCCAACCTGTCCCTTGCAAATTCATATGTTGAACTCTTAATGCCTTATGTGCTGGTAGTAGTAGACTGGACTTTGGGGAGATGTTTAAATAAGTCTTAAGGTTTGAACCCTCATAAATGAGACTAGTGTCTTACTAAGGAGCTTCCAAAGAGATCCCTATTCTCCTCCACATTGTGTGGACACAGACAGAAGACACTTGCTGTGAACCAGGAAGAGGGTCCTCACCAGAGAATGAATGAGACCATACTATAAACTTCATCTTGGACTTCCAGCCCTCAGAACTATGAAAAATAAGTTTCTGTTATTTAGTAGTTATCAAGTCTGTGGTACTTTGTTATAGCAGCATGCAAGAACTAAGAAAATGGTCAACTATGACAGCCAGGCTGAGAGTTTGGACTTAATTTTATAGGAGATTATAAGATTTTTGTACAGAGGAATTCCAGCATGAAAGTGACACTTGGGACATCTATATAGCACCAAATTTTGTTCTTATACATACACCTCTATCCAATGAAACAGGCTGGAATCCCCTCCTTCCATTATTGTATTATACTTTTCACTTTATAATTCTTGTGTTTTCTGATTGGAGCAGCCTAGGGAGGAAAGTAAATGCAGTAAGTTTGGTGGATAAGAGCCTGCTGCTTAGACCAAAATGACTGTTTTTTCATTCATGCTGCTTCACTTACTGGCTAAGTGATTTTGGACGGATTAGTTATTCTAACTATGCTTCACTTTCTTGTTTGTATAGTAGAGATGATAATAACAGCATTTATATCATAGGTTTTTTGTGAGGATTGGAATTCCAAACTATTCAGAAACTTTTTAGAGTTTTACAATACTTGGCATATAGTAAGTACTTCATAAAGTTTGGTTATTATCTTTATTAGGATTTCCCAAGTGGCATGGTGGTAAAGAATCCACCTACCATTGTAGGACATACAGAAGATGTAGGTTCGATCCTTGGGTCAGGAAGATACCCTGGAGTAGAAAATGGCAACTAACTCCAGTATTCTCCCCTGGAGAATTCCATGGACAGAGGAGCCTGGCAGGCTACAGTCTATGGCGTCGCAAAGAGACAGACACAATGGAGCACGGATGCATTATCTTTATTATTGTAGTGCCTTTTGCCAAGAGTGTATGTGGACATCAGTGTTTACAAAGTGGTTTGAGTCATGTCGTTACAAATGCATCTTTTCAGATTAAAGTTAATGAATTGAGAAGAGACTCTAAGCCTTACACCAAAGATGATGATATGTATTATAAATAACTCAATGTCAAAATATACAGCAGATGTTTTGATAACCTAAGATCAACCTAGAGAATATAATCAATTCCTATTTTAACTCAGCTGGTTTTTATATATTCGTGTATATTCAGTTCGAGCAACAATTTTTTTTTTTAAAGAATTGCTGTTGTGACCGCTAGTACTACATACCTATATTTAGTGATAAGAGAAACAACTGTCAGGTTACGTGAAGACAATGAGGATATATAACCATTTAACTTGGAAGCTGTCAGTTCATTTCCACTCAGCGCCCTTTACCAACATTCATAAATCACTTACTTTGTGGCACACATAGAGCTAGCTGTTGAGAAACCAAACATGACTAAACATGGCTCCTACCCCTCAGCAACTTGGGAAGAATGATGAATTTACACATTGGGTGTGTATATGTTTCAGGAAACCATGAATAAGAATCAAAAGAGTAAATAACATAAAGACCAAAAGCACGGAGCATAACAAAACAAATAGATTTTATAAATATTTGTCATATTTAATATTAAATAATTATCCTGTGGGAATTTAGTATCAATAAAGAGAAAGGGAAATATCTGTCCATCCTAAATATGATACCTTATAGATGCCTAAATATAATGAGAAAATAATGAGTGAAACTGGGGAGAAATTCTCCAAAGAGATCTCCAAGTCTTAGGGAAATAGAATGATTACTATACTTATTAAGCCATGGCCAGGCAGACAGTACAGAAGAGAAGAGTTAATCTCAATACTGCTAGCCTTAAATATTATTAAAATTAAAGACTCTGGAAGGTTTCATGAACATAAATGTTTTATAGCAAGAATCTTAAGTTGTAAGAAAAGTGGGCATAAAGAACATACCCATAGGGAAAGCCAAATGAAATATGAAAGAGAATCACATAATAACAGACCAAATGTAAAGAGGTGATGCAGAGAACTAAGCCTTCTGTATGCCAAACTTTATTTACAGAATCATCTACTGAAATGTCCCAATAGCCCCTTCTCGGTGAGTATCCTGTGGAAGCTCTGATTGGCTTCATTGAGAAAATCTAATTCCTTATATAATTCTGCAACAGTTAATTATGTTGCCTGTCCAAGCATATGGACCAAAATGGCACACCACAACACGGACTTCTGCACACACTAATCTGTGGGTAGGAAAACTGTATCACTTGCTCTTGGGATTAGAGCAGGCAAGAGTGACAATCTATATTTTATAAGGGGCAAGATGAAGGAGAAGAATAAGTGATCCAGGGTTTCCAGCATGCTTAATTCTGTTTCAGCTAACTAGAGGGACCTGATTTGGGAAACAAACATTGTAAGGGATTTGTGTGCATGTGTGCATACTGTGCGTGTGAAAAAAATGTGAAAAATACATGAGATCAGGTATATACAGATTTGTTAAAAATAATGATACCAGGTATAAAGGCATCTGTCACAGGCCTTTGAACATAGCCAATATCTAAAGCAAGTATGCATTATCAATAAAACAGAAACTAACAGAACACGTTAGAGAAAGACTTCTCCACTAAAAAATAATTTCAGATAAGTAAAGCTTGCCCTTTTATGGACCAAAACGATTAAATATTATTCATATCAAGAAAGATATTTCTAAAATATCTACCAAACATCAACCACATCAAGTCATTGTTATGAGAGCTGTAAATATAGCAGAGAACAGGAAGAAATGATACTCTTACATTTGCAAAATGTATGTTCTAGTGAATAGATAATTGGGAGTTAATACACTAAGGTAAGAAATAAATGAATATATAAGAAAATATAGCATGTGATAAGTGTAATGGAGAAATGAAAATAGTATAATGTAAGACAGCAACTAAATAGCAAAGATAGGAAATTTACCTTAGAATGAATGGTCAAAGAAGGCAAAGATGATAATTGAATGAGACCTGAAGAATATAAAGAAGCAATAGAGAAGAAAGCATGAGCTTTCTTCAGGCCTTGCAGGTTGGGTTAAGCAATAAAAATTGTCAACTCATCTTTGACAAAGGTACAAAGAAACTAAATTGGGGCAAAAATAGACTCTTCAACAGATGGTGCTGAAACAACTGGATGTCCCCATGCAAAAAGTAAATCTAGACAAAGACCTTACACTTTTCACAAAAATTAGCTCAAAATGGATCACGGACATAAATGTAAAACACAAAACCGTAAAACTGCTAGAAAATAATACTGGAAAAAAACCTAGATGACCTTGGGCTTGGTGATGACTTTGTAGATATAACACCAAACACACTACCCATGAAAGAAATAACTGATAAGCTGGACTTCATTAAAATTTAAAACTTCTGCTCTGCAAATGACAATGTCAAGAAATTGAGAAGAAAGCCACAGACTGGGAGCAAATAAGTTTAACCTTAAAGTACACAGGTTTGAACTGCATAGGCCCACTGACAGGCAAATGTTTGCAACAGTAACTATGACAGTACTATAGGGTTCACAGTTGATTGACTCTGTGGAGTGCCAATTCTAAATTATATGTATATTTTCAACTGTGTGGGAGGTTTGGTGTCCCTAATTTCTGTGCTGTTTAAGAGTCAACTGTATTTGCAAAAGACACATCTGATAAAGGACTGTTAGCCAAAATACTTTACCCCAAAAAACTTCATAAAATTCAATAGTAAAAATGTCCCAAAGACCTCAACAGATTCCTCAAAGATGGTATACAGATGGCAAATAAAAATATGAAAATATGCTCCACAACATATTTTGTCAAGAAAATGAAAATTAAAACAATAGTGCGATACCACCACGTACCTTAGAATGGCCAAAATCTGGAATACTGACAACATCAAATGCTGATGGGGAGCTAGGGCAATGAAAACACTCAATCACTGCTGGTGGGAATGCAAAACAGTACAGCTACTTTGGAAGATAGGTTGACCATTTCTTAGAAAACTAATCATACACTTAGCATACAAACCAGCAATCATGTTCCTTGATATTTACCCAACGTAGTGGAAAATTTATGCCTACACAACAACTTGTACATAGATGTTTAGAGGAGCTTTATTCCTAATTGTCAAAACTTGGAAGCCACCAAGATATTCTTTAGTAGGTGAATGGATAAACAAGTTTTGACACATCCAGACAATGAGATATTACCCAGTGCCTGAAAGATGTGAGCTATCAGGCCATGAAAAGACTTGGAGGAATGTAAATGTATACTGCTAGCTGAAAGAAGCTAATTTTTAAAATCTATGTAATGTGTGATTCCAACTATAGAACATTCTGGAAAAGTCAAAACTATGGAGACAGTAAAACGTTCAGTGAATATCAAAGGGTTGAGGGTGAGGGAAAGAATGAATAAGCAAAACACAGATGATTTTTAAGGAAATGAAAATATTCTGCATGATATCCTGATTATGGACACATGTCATCATACATTTGTTCAATCTCTTAGAATGTGCAACACCAAAAGTGAATGGTAATGCAAACTATAAGCTTTTTGTTATGAGGATGCGTCAACCTAAGTTTACCAATTTTAACAATTGCAGCATTCTAATGTGTGATATTGACATATGGGAGCCTGTGGAGGGGGGAACACATGAGAAATATCTGTCCTTTGTCCTAAATTTTGCTGTATATCTAAAACTGCTCTAAAAATATTCTTAATAACAATAAAAGGGAAGTTTTGTGTTTTATGAAAGGTCACTGTGATTTCTGTGTAGAGAATGGATTGAAGTAGAGCAATAGTGGGAAGAGGCTGGTGGATTGATTTAAATCAAAGGACAGATGGCTTGGACTTGGGAGTTACTACCAGTGCATTTGGAGAAAGACAAAATGGATTCGGATATATTTTAGATGCTGAAGAGGTAAAACGTGCAATGGTAAATATGTCTGGAGAAGGGTGTGAGAGGAGATGAAGAAAATGGAAAGTCTTAAGCCCTCAGTTCAGTTCAGTTCAGTCGCTTAGTCATGTCAATTCTTTGCGACACCATGAACCATAGTATGCCAGGCCTCCCTGTCCATCACCAACTTACAGAGTTTACCCAAACGCACATTCATTGAGTTGGTGATGCCAACCAACCATCTCATACTCTTTTATTCCCTTCTCCTACTGCATTCAATCTTTCCCAGCATCAAGGTCTTTTCAGATGAGTCAGCTCTTTTCATCAGGTGGTCAAAGTATTGAAGTTTCCGCTTCAACATCAGTGCTTCCAATGAACACCCAGGACTGATCTTCTATAGGATGTACTGGTTGGATCTCCTTGCAGTCCAAGGGACTCTCAATAGTCTTCTCCAACACCGCAGTTCAAAAGCATCAATTCTCAGGCACTCAGCTTTCTTTATAGTCCAACTCTCACATCCATACATGACCACTGGAAAACTATAGCCATGACTAGACGGAACTTTGTTGACAATGTCTCTGCTTCTTAATATCCTATTTAGGTTGGTCATAACTGTTCTTCCAAGGAATAAGTGCCTTTTAATTTCATGGCTGCAATCACCATCTGAAGTCATTTTGGAGCCCCCCAAAAATAAAGACTGACACTGGTTCCACTGTTTCCCCACCTATTTGCCATGAAGTGATGGGACCAGATGCCATGATCTTAGTTTTCTGAATGTTGAGATTTAAGCCAACTTTTTGACTCTCCTCTTTCACTTTCATCAAGAGGCTCTTTAGTTCTTCTTTACTTTCTGCCATAAGAGTGGTGTCATCTGCATATCTGAGGCTATTGATATCTCTCCTGGCAATCTTGATTCCAGATTGTGTTTCTTCCAGCCCAGTATTTCTCATGATGTACTTTGCATATAAGTTACATGAGCAGAATGATAATATACAGCCTTGACATACTCCTTTTCATATTTGGAACCAGTCTTTTGTCCCATGTCCACTTCTAACTGTTGCTTCCTGACCTGTATACAGGTTTCTCAGGAGGCAGGTCAGGTGGTCTGGTATTCCCATCTCTTTCAAAATTTTCCACAGTTTATTGTGATCCACACAGTCAAAGGCTTTGGCATCGTCAATAAAGCAGAAATAGATGTTATTCTGGAACTCTCTTGCTTTTTCGATGATCCAGTAGATGTTGGCAATTTGATCTCTGGTTCCTCTGCCTTTTCTAAAACCAGCTTGAACATATGGAAATTCATAGTTCATGAACTGTTGAAGCCTGGCTTGGAGAATGTTGAGCATTACTTTACTGGCATGTGAGATGACTGAAATTGCATGGTAGTTTGAGCATCCTTTGGCATAGCCTTTCTTTGGGATTGGGATGAAAACTGACCTTTCCAGTCCTGTGGCCACTGCTGAGTTTTCCAAATTTCCTGACATATTGAGTGCAACACTTTCACAGCATCATCTTACAGGATTTGTAATAGGTCAACTGGAATTCCATCACCTCCACTAGCTTTGTTCATAGTGATGCTTCCTAAGGCCCACTTGACTTCACATTCCAGGATGTGTGGTTCTAGGTGAGTGATCACACCATTGTGATTATCTGGGTAGTAAAGATCTTTTTTGTACAGTTCTTCTGTGTATTCTTGCCACCTCTTCTTAATATTGTCTGCTTCTGTTAGGTCCATACCATTTTTGTCCTTTATTGAGCCCATCGTTGCATGAAATGTTCCCTAATGTTCTCTAATTTTCTTGAAGAGATCGCTAGTCATTTCCATTCTATTGTTTTCCTCTAATTTTTTACATTGATCGCTGAGGAAAACTTTCTTATCTCTCCTTGCTATTCTTTGAAAGTCTGCATTCTGGTGGGAATATCTTTCCTTTTATCCTTTTCTTTTCTCTTCTCTTCTTTTCACCATTATTTGCAAGGCCACTTCCGATAGACATTTTGCCTTTTTACATTTCTTTTTCTTGGGGATGGTCTTGATCCCTGTCTCCTGTACAAAGTCTTGAACCTCCATCTATAGTTCATCAGGCACTCTGTCTATCAGATCTAATTCCTTAAATCTATTTCTCATTTCCACTGTAAAATCATAAGGGATTTGCTTTATGTCTTACTTGAATGGTCTAGTGGTTTTCCCCACTTTCTTCAACTTAAGTCTGAATTTGGTAATAAGGAGTTCATGAGCTGAGCCACAGTCAGCTCCCAGCCATGTTTTTGCTGACTGTAAAGAGCTTCTCTATCTTTGGCTGCAAAGAATATAATCAATCTGACTTTGGTGTTGACCATCTGGTAATGTCCATGTGTAGAGTCTTCTCTTGTGTTGTTGGAAGAGGGTCTTTGCTACGACCAGTGCGTTCTCTTAGCAAAACCCTATTAGCCTTTGCCCTGCTTCATTCTGTACTCCAAGGCCAAATTGTCTGTTATTCCAGGTGTTTCCTGACTTCCTACATTTGCATTCCAGTCCCCTATAATGAAAAGGACAACTTTTTTGGGTATTAGTTCTAAAGGCCTTGTAGGTCTTCATAGAACTGTTCAACTTCAGCTTCTTCAGTGTTACTGCTTGGAGCATGGACTTAGATTACCATGATATTGAATGGTTTGCCTTGGAAACAAACAGAGATCATTCTGTCGTTTTTGAGATTATATCCAAGTACTGAATTTTGGACTCTTTTGTTGACTACAATGGCTATGCCGTTTCTTCTAAGGGATTCCTGCCCACAGTAATAGATATAATGGTCATCTGAATTAAATTCACCCATCCCAGTCCATTTTAGTTTGCTGATTCCTAGAATGTTGACATTCACTCTTGCCATCTCCTGTTTGACCACTTCCAATTTGCCTTGACTTATGGACCTAACATTCCAGGTTGCTATACAATATTGCTCTTACAACATTGGACCTTGCTTCCACTACCAGTCACATCCACAACTGGATATTGTATTTGTCTTGGCTCCATCCCTTCATTCTTTCTGGAGTTATTTCTCCACTGATCAACAGTAGCATATTCACACCTGCTGACCTGGGTAATTCATCTTTCAGTGCCCTATCTTTTTCCTTTCATACTGTTCATGTGGTTCTCAAGGCAAGAATACTGAAGTGGTTTGCCATTTCCTTCTCCAGTGGACCACATTCTGTCAGACCTCTCCACCATGACCTGTCCATCTAGGGTGACCCCACATGGCATGGCTTAGTTTCATTGAGTTAGACAGGGCTGTGGTCCATGTGATCAGATTGGCTAGTTGTCTTGGATTGTGGTTTCAGTCTGTCTGCCCTCTGATGACCTCTCTTAACACCTACCATCTTACTTGGGTTTCTCTTACCTTGGACGTGGTGTAGCTCCTCTCGGCTGCCACTCCTGATCTTGGACGTGGGATTCTTAAGCCCTCAAGAAACATTAATTCTCTAATGGCCTTCCTTTGTTTTGAGTACTAAACACTTAGCATAGGACAGCAATGTAACAACTATTCAGTGAACAAGGAATGCATGCATTAATGTATCCTATATATTTTAATATTCAAGCCATTTTATTTTCTTTTCTCTTTTTACTATTGTTAGGTTGTGTGAGAAATCAGGCTTTACTATAGTACTTGGGTTTAAGTGATGACACTTAGCAATACTTGAGGATCCACTGGATACTGCATTCAACGTTGTACTAGAGTCACTCTTTGTGTTTTATGTGGTTTATGTTTTGACAACATTCAATGAGTGAGCTGGGAATTAAATTTAGACTAGGATTCAGTTTTAGTGGACAAAGAGCTGTCATCAACAAACTGTACCACTATAAGAACATTCCTTAACTTTGTTATTCCATTTACTCATCTAAATAAAGGAAGAAATACTAATTCTATATCTGAAATGATCACTGCATGCTGTATTATAAATGCTTTATGAAATAAATCAAAATGAGTAAAACCACTCTGTAAATGTACATGAGTAACAAGAAATAACCCCTTTAATTCTTTTTTTTTTGTAAATGGACTGATTTTGAGCAGTTCAGCCATTGCTTTTCTCTTTGAACATTTCTCTTCACATCTCTTTTCCTATAATGATAACTTTCCTACTTTGTGAGTGAATAATTTCTCTGGGTATCATAGGTTGGGAGTAGTTTTTCCTTGTCTGATGTTCTAATGGCTCAGCTCTGATGAAAGCTTCTTCAGGCACTCCGTGTTCACTTTTGTACCATCAAGGATTCTTTCTCTCTAATGTCCTTTCTTGTGATGCATGACAAGAAGAACTTCCTTTTAACCAGTGTGACAATGAATAAAATAATACACTTGACTGTCTCTATTATAATTTTTCTATCATAAGCAATTACCATCACTGAGTAATCGTAGTGTTGTCAGCACCATACCTACATTAATTAAATTAGATTTCAATTAGGACCTGTAAAATCAGTATCTAAAAAGGCACTTCTCCATTTTTACAGCTAAGGAAACCAAGGCTAAGTGAGATTGTGTAACTCATTTATGAAGTAAAAGTGCTGAGCTTCAAACAGGGTTGTCTGATAATGAAGTCTACTGTCTTTCTAAAAATCATCTCAGGGCATTTCAATATATAAGCTATTACTCTAAATATTAATTTATTTTCAATAAATCATGAAAATAAAACAGGTCTCATTTATGAATGATCATTTAAGAACACAAGGAATGCATTCACATTCAGAAAAGCCAAAAGTTACATGCTTATGTTTACTTGCAGCCTCTGTGACTGGAGTTTTCGAAGTTTAATCCTATCAAACACTGGTGTCCTAAGAACACCACCAGTGTGCTATGTTGCTAATCAAATAAGTGATTAGACTTCCTAATCCACAGAAAAATCAGATTAATTAATACAGTTTATTTCTTTTGAATATTTCCCCTGTATATCGTTCTGGAACTTGCAGTGCTTGCAATACTAGTGAATGATCAACTTGTTTTGGTCTTTTTATATCTACCTCTGCTCTTCTATGTTTTCCACTGTTCAGAGTAATTTTTTAAAGAGAAACTTTCTTACTTAAAATCTAGCAGTAACTTCTCATTGTTCTTGGGGTAAATTCATAAACCCTAACCCATTCCTCTCTCTGCAAACTTAATTTTGCATTCCTCTTCTCCAGCCTCATTGGCCTGCTCTCAGTTTTTGAAATTTGTCATGCTTTTCATAGCCCATGGCCTTCATACACAGTTTCCTCTCCCTAAAATGTCTCATTCCTTATTTGATTAATACCTATCTATTCTTAAGGTTTCAGTTTTAACATTCTTTTCCCTGCATGGACTGTAGCCTTCCAGTTTCCTCTGTCCATGGGATTTCCCAGACAAGAGTACTACAGTGGGTTGCCATTTCTTGCCATTTCCTCCTCAAGGGAATCTTCCCAACCCAGGGATCGAGCCCATATTTCCTGTGTCTCCTGCTTTGACAGGTGGGTTATTTACCACTGAGCCAACTGGGTGAGCCCCCAAGGGTTTTCTTAATTTATATCATTTGTTTATAACACATGACTGTGGTTTAACAACTTATAGCTATTTTTTATGTCTTCCATGTTATACTATAATCTCCATGAGAACAAGGGGCACTTGTTGATGCTTATCCTTTCATTCCCAGTGCCTATCATATGCCTGGTACATAACAGGAATTCAATACATATTTACTGAGTAAATAAATGAGACACAGGAAAGAACAATGAAAACATCAGCCCTATCTAATTTGCATTCTTCAATACGCCTTTTCTAGTGTATGTGTATTTCAAGTAAAAGGACACACTTTATCTGAAAGCAGCAAAGAGAAATAGCAAATTAATGAGGGATCATCAGTGTATTTTGTATAAAAAGTTCTACTTGATTAACGCAAATCATCCCCATGGGTAATGAAAATGTATTTAGAAATCCTTAAGTATAAACATACGGTTACACACATTGTATTTTTTAATAGGGTCCCAGACTCAGCAGAAATGCTTCAGGGTATCAAAAATTAATGAATAGAGCATTATTCAAATCAACAGAAGATTGCCAAACTGCAAGATCAAACCATAAGGAGAATTTTGTAACTAATATTTGTTATGTGCTTATTATATATTTGGTTCTTTTCTGTACAACAACCTAATATTCTAAAGTATAACAATTATTATCCACTTGTTATAGATGAGGAATCTGAAGATCTGATAGGTTAAATAATTAGCATAGGCACAAGAGATTAAAAATTGTTTCAGATTCCAAAGCCTATGTTCTTCTCAATATACCCTGTTGACTCTCTTGACCTCTGCATTTGCTCATTATTTTATACTATGGCCACTAGCTAATAGTTGATAGAGCCACAGTATTTAGGCACAGATTATAATAATTAGAAATAATGTTTTATCTCAACATTTAGTTGGGATATTAGAAGAGATATCATGCTATTGTATGTAAAGGCTTTATATTATAAAAATGAAAATAATACTAAAATGAATATACATATTTAATGCAATTCTAATTACAATTCCAGAGTAATACATTAGTGAATTTTCTTCTTATTAGAAACAAAAATAATTTAAGGTTCATTTGGAAGAGTAACTGACAACAATAACCAAGAAAAATAAAAAAATCAGTGAGTAGTCACTTGTCCTACCAGATGAGAATATTCTATCACTCTACTGTAATCAAATCAATGTGGTATTGATACAGAAATAGAGAAATACATCAATGGAACAGAGAAAAGAATTCAGAAACAGATGCTCGGACATACAAGAATTCACTATAATGCACAGGTAGAATTTCAATTGAGTGTTAGAAGAATAGTTTATTTAATATGTAGCATAAGCACAACTGGCTAGTAATTTGTAAGAATATAAATTAAAATCCTATTTCCCAATATATCAAAATAAAAAGAGGTATTAAAGTCAATGGGAAATACATTTCAAACTTCTTAAGAAGAATTGATGCCTTTGAACTGCAAGGAGATCCAACAAGTCCATCTTAGAGGAGATCAGTCCTGGGTGTTCATTGGTAGGACTGATGTTGAAGCTGAAACTCCAATACTTTGGCCACCTCATGTGAAGAGTTGACTCATTGGAAAAGACCCTAATGCTGGGAAGAATTGGGGGCAGGAGGAGAAGGGGATGACAGAGGATGAGATGGCTGGATGGCATCACTGACTTGATGGACATGGGTTTGGGTGGACTCCAGGAGTTGGTGATGGACAGGGAGGCCTGGCGTGCTGCAGTTCATGGGGTCACAGTCAGACACGACTGAGCAACTGAACTGAACTGAAGATAAGTATGAGGCTAAAAATGTAACCTAGGGATTCTTGTTCTCTAATAAGTCTTTCACCGAAGTAAGAAACCTAATATCTGCCAAAGGAAAACAAAATAAACATTCCAATTTATGAAAAATTAATAATTTTTATAAGGCAAAAATGCATTAAAGTGAATACATAAGAAATGAATTTGGAAATAAGAAATTAGATGAAAAGAAAAGGTGTAACATCTACACCAATGCTTCTCAAAATTTAAGGATTATTACCTGGGGACCTTATTAAAATGCCGATTCTAATACAGTAGATCAGAGATGGGGCATTTCCAATCAACTCATAGGTGATGCTAATGCAGACACTCTAAGAAATTGTCAAGAGAAAACAAGCATCCTTGTGGGAAAATATAGAGTATGCAAAGGGAATTTAGAAGCAAAAATTCAAATGACCAACACATTTCAGAAGATGCTAAAGTCACTAATAGTGAAATACATATAACACTGTGATATGAGCTTACATGCATTATTTTTTATTTGCCAAAAAAGAGAAAAGGAAAAAGAATTCTTTTATGATAGGAGGGATATACATTAAAGGACTGCTTTCATAAAATGTAGGTTTTTGAATTTGAATTATCAGAATGCTTTGGAAAAGTTATTTAATAAAACTATCAAATTTTAAAATATACATATCTTTCAAGGTCACCCTGATAACTCAGTTGATAAAGAATCCACCTGCAATGCTGGAGACATGGGTTTGATCCCTGGGTTGGAGAATATCACCTGGAGAAGGGAAAGCCTACCCACTCTAGTATTCTGGCCTGGAGAATTCCATGGACTGTGTAGTCCATGGGGTTTCAAAGAGTCAGACACGACTGGGTGACGTTCACCTTCACTTCAAGGTTCCACACAGCCCCACTACTGGGAATTTGGCCTACTGTGATAAAACCAGCGATATGGAAAATGTACGAACATATATGTTTGCTGAAGCATTGTTTATAGAAACAAAGAAGAAAAAGAAAAGGTAATGCTTACATTTACTTATGTTATTAGATAAACTATGAAGCAACTATACTTATAAATATAACCATTAAAATAGTGAATTAGCACTATACCATTTGAGATGAAATAATTTTCATAAGTTATTACTGGACAGGAAAAGCAAGATAGGACTCTAACAGGAACAAAGCCATTGTGTGTTGTATATATATATATACATATACATATATATGTATATATAAATATATATTAACTAAGATGTTAATTCTTAGTTATATGTTGATGTTAATACATATGCACTAAAATGTAACTCAAGAGTTCATTCCCACTAGCATACAGTTTATTTAGTGATATGTTAAACAATCAGGGAACAAACACTAGCTATCTGTGTCAATGGATACAAATCACCTTTCTGTAATACAAACAGTCTAAATGGTTGGAGTTTGGAGAAAAGCAACTTGTAGAGGCATAAAATAGGAAAATGATTGCATTCCCCACCAAACCTATCAAAGAATAGTGTAATGTAATTTCACAGGAAATTGCATTAAAGGGTGAAGATGCACATTAACATAGAAAAAAATAACAGAACTGTACCTATCAACCTGTAGATATCAACAAGATATAATAAGTGAAATTAGAAAGTTGTTTATACACACACACACACACACACACACATATAGTCTTAAAAGCAAGGGGAAAAGAACTCTACAGTTAATATCAATTATCAGTTACCTCAGGGATAAAGTCAGTGGAAAGATGAGGTGGGAAAATAATTTCTCATTACAATAAAAACAAAATAGGCTATGTTTTTATAAAATGGATTATGTTTTCATTCTAATGGGCAAGTTGGCCATTCATACATTCTACACTAATTTTTGTAAGACAGATAATGATCCACTAATACATTATCTTTTTATGATTCTCAATATTCCTATATGGCTCTGTATCAAATGATAAATGCCTGGAGAAATGTGATGTCCCTCTCAGTTCAGTCACTCACTTGTGTCTGACGCTTTGTGACCCCATGGACTTCAGCATGCCAGGCTTCCCTGTCCATCACCAACTCCTGGAGCTACTTCAAACTCATGACCATTGAGTCTGTGATGCCATCCAATCATCTCATCTTCTGTTGTCATCTTCTCCTTCCTCCTTCAATCTTTCCCAGCATCAGGGTCTTTTTCAATGGGTCAGCTCTTCGCATAAGGTAGCCAAAGTATTGGAGCTTGAGCTTCAGCTTCAGCATCAGTCTTTCCAATGAATATTCAGGACTGATTTCCTTTAGGATGGACTGGTTGGATCTCTTTGCAATCCAAGGGACTCTCAAGAGTCTTCTTCAATACCACAGTTCAAAAGCATCAATTCTTCAGTGCTCAGTTTTCTTTATGGTCCAACTTTCATATCCATACATGATTACTGGAAAAATCATAGCTTTTACTAGACAGACCTTTGTTGGCAAAGCAATGTCTCTGCTTTTTAATATGCTGTCTAGGTTGGTCATAGCTTTTCTTCCAAGGAACAAGTGTCTTTTAATTTCATGGCTTCAGTCACCATCTGCAGTGATTTTGGAGCCCAAAAAAATAAAGTCTGTCAATGTTTTCATTGTTCCCCATCTATTTGCCATGAAGTGATGGGACTGGATGTCATGATCTTAGTGTTTTGAATGGTGAGTTTCAAGTTAGCTTTTTCACTCTCCTCTTTCACTTTCATCAAGAGGCTCTTTAGTTCCTCTTCACTTTCTGCTGTAAGGGTGATGTCATCTGCATATCTGATGTCCCTATAAAATTGCCTAATTCTAAAATTAAAAAAAATTATTCATTCTGTAAATGGTATTTTATTTGCTGATTTTATTTTCCTAAATATGAATATTAAACCTATAGAACTTTTATACTCTAGGCAAAATCACTTGGAAAAACATAAGGAGATAAAATTCAGGTGACCTGGATTCTAGTCCTGTCTCTGCCACTGTGTGACCTTGAAATATTTCAATAAAGAAAAGGAAAAAAGGGCAGCCTAGGTGTAACTGGGATTAGCAGAAACATGACACTAAACAAATTTGTCTAATTCATCATATTACTATGCTTTGAACCCAGATGTGTTCAAATAATCCTTTATAGCCCAAGAAGACACAACCAATTGGACAGTTTGCCCAAAAAATGAAATTATTTTTTGTTGTCATTCTATATAACAACTAATTTTTTCCATCTCTAGTTCTCAAGAATTGTCCATTGTTCTTTATTGTCTTCTTTACTGATGTGCCATTCCTCCACCCTTTGCCTTTCATTTGCAGCATCATTGTTTATTATACACTAAGCATTCATGAAATACTTCAAAACAAATAATTCAGATCACTATCACCAAGGAAAAAGAATCCATATCTTGTCATCCATATCTTTCCACTTACCCTCACCATGGATTCCATCTACTTGTTCCCTTTTAAAAGAATAATTTATTACAATATAATTGAAAAACAAAAAGGTACACTTTTTTTAAACATATATATCCTGGCCATTGGAGAAAGTACACCTTATATTGGATGTTAATTCAAAGCATATAGAGCCACCTGGAGAATCTTACTCCCGACCTACAAAGTATTGCCACATAGCTGACACTGTAACTGAGTTTTCAAAAGGCCATTCCACTCTTCTATCAAGCCAGCTGCTTTAGGATGGTGGGGACAATGATAAGACCATTGAATTCCAAGATGATGGGCCTATTGTTGCAATTCATCTACTCTGAAGTTGGTTCCTTAACCAAAAGTAATTCTGTGTGTAATACCATGATGGTGCATAAGGCACCCTCAAGTATGCATCTGGCAGTTTTTGAAGAAGCACTGTATGTAGGGAAGGCAAATCCATATACAAAGTGTCTATTCCAGTAAGAATCAGGCAATTCTTCTTCCATGATTGAAGTGACCCAATATAATCAACCTTACATCAGGTCTGATCACCCTGAACAGTCTATATTAGAGGCTCAGTGTTGGCCTCTATCACCAGCAAATTGGGCACTCAGCAGTAGCTATAGTCAGGACAACCTTGGTGTGTTGAAGTACGTGTTGCTGAGCCCATGATAACCTCCACACCTGCCATTATGACCATTATTTTAAGCTCACTTGGTAATGACCAGGGAAGCTGGGGAAAGAGTCTAACTGCTTATCCTTAGAAGGTGCTATCCTACTCACTTGATTATTAAAGTCCTTTTCTGTTGAAGTCACTCATTAGTAGCACTCACATACAACACAAATATCTTCATGTTGTTATTATTGTTGCTTTGCACATTCACAAAATGTGATCCATATATCTCTACCCTAGACCTCCTTATTACTAGTTTTCAAATCATATTTCGAATCCCTACCTACCCAGACAAATCATTTTCCATAGTCAATAAATGGGAATATACTTGTGTATCTGGCAATTTCTCCTTCTTTGAAAATTAAAAATATAGTGACCAGCTCAAAGCTCTGCACACTGGGAGAATTTCCCTTCACCAATGTCCTTCAGGCATGTCTCAGAAAGGTGCTGTACTGCTGTATCTGTCCACTTTCAGATGATGCCTGCACGCCATAAAAAAAATCTATAAATCAGGCCTGAGTTTTCTCTTACTGAGTCAACTAATCATATGGACTCCCCATGAGGCCATAGACTCAGGCTTTGTGAAAGAACGATATACAGCAGGAGAAGGGGCCATAGGCATTAGGGTCACTTTGTTATATAATTAATTGTGCTTTCACATTCTGTTCAAACCTGATCTTGTACTGGGTGGACCAAAAAGTTCATTTGGGTTTTTCTGTAACATCTTATGGAAAACCCAAACAAAACTTTTGACCATCCCAGTATACGTCACTTCCATTTGATGATGGAGTACTGCTGGCTTGCTGGCTCATAAAACACCTAGTTCATGATGGGCAACTTAGGTAACTTGGTTGCTCATGGCCAACCATTCAGTCTCTACAAAGATTCAGTAGCTAATTAAAATTAAAAGCTTCTGCACAACAAAGGAAACTATAAGCAAGGTGAAAAGGCAGCCTTCAGAATGGGAGAAAATAATAACCAGTGAAGCAATGGACAAACAATTAATCTAAAAAATATATAAGCAACTCCTGCAGCTCCATTCCAGAAAAATAAACGACCTAATCAAAAAGTGGGCCAAAGAACTTAACAGACATTTCTCCAAAGATGACATAAAAATGGCTAACAAACACATGAAAAGATGTTCAACATCACTCATTATCAGAGAAATGCAAATCAAAACCATAATGAGGTACCACTTTACACCAGTCAGAAGGCTGCCATCCAAAAGTCTACAAGCAATAAATGCTGGAGAGGGTGTGGAGAAAAGGGAACCCTCTTACACTGTTGGTGGGAATGCAAACTAATATAGCCACTATGGAGAACAGTGTGGAGATTCCTTAAAAAACTGAAAATAGAACTGCCATATGACCCAGCAATCCCACTGCTGGGCATACACACCGAGGAAACCAGAATTGAAAGAGACACGTGTACCCCAATGTTCATCGCCACATTGTTTACAATAGCTAGGACATGGAAGCAACCTAGATTCCCATCAAGTGACGAATGGATAAGAAAGCTGTGGTACATATACACAATGGAATACTTCTCAGCCATTAAAAAGAATTATTTGAATCAGTTTTACTCAGGTGGACAGAACTGGAGCCTATTATACACAGTGAAGTAAGCCAGAAGGAAAAACAAAAATACAGTATACTAACGCATATATATGGAATTTAGAAAGATGGTAACGAGAACCCTGCAGGAGAAAAGTCTCGTGGACTCTGTGGAAGAGGGCAAGGGTGGGATGATACGGGAGAATGGCATTGAAACATGTTAATTATCATATGTGAAATCAATTGCCAGCCCAGGTTTGATGCTCGGGGCTGGAGCACCAAGATGACCCAGGGAGAGGGAATCGGGAGGGAGGAGAGAGGGGGGTTCTGGAGGGGGAGCATATGTATGCCCATGGCGGATTCATGTCAATGTATGGCAAAACCAACACAATAAAGTAAAGAAAATTTAAAAAAAAGATTCAGTAGCAAGCCAAAAGTGGTTTCTCAAAAACATAAACAAAATGGGTAATTATCCAGGAAGTTGACAGGACTTTGCTCCCAAATTCTAAGAATCTAATAATAGTCAAGGATGCATTGACAATGGGGCATATTTTTATCTGCCACTGACACTGCAAGCATCATTGGATCTCCTGGATCAGACAGTCCAAGTGGCAGAGCAGCTTTCATGAGAGCCTGTTCTTGTTCTTGAAAACTATGAGATTTCATGGAACTCAGTAAATGAGCCAGAACAGCACATCCCAGTGAAGCATATGTTGTCTCAAAAAACCAAAGAGACTGACTAGGAGTTAAGCCTCTTTTTAGTTGTAATGGCTTGTGAAAGGGAAAGGAGATCAAGTCTTCATCATTTCTGTGATGACACTGAGCTGGATAGTTGATATAATTCTGAAACAAAACAATGGAGGTATATTATTGGCTTTGTCAGTTGCAAGTCAACTGCTTCTAGTGGCCTTTATTAAGAGGTGTGGAGAAAAACAAAAACAAAAGCATTTATCAGATCAATTCAATAGCTGCATATCAGATGCCAAAGTATGTGTTAATCTATTCAAACAGTAAAATCACATCTGGTACAGCAGCTGCAATTGAGTCACCACCTGAATAAGTTTATAATAATCTACTGTCATTCTCCAAGATCCACCTGTTTTCTGCAGGCCAAACAGGTGAGTTGAATGGAATGTGGTAAGAATCACCTTCAAGTCTTTAATGGTGGGACAGATCTCTGAAATCCCTCCTGGAATGTGGTATTGCTTTTGTTTTCCATTTTCTCAGGAAGAGCAAGCTCTAAGAAACTTCCATTTGGCCTCTCCTACCATAATACCTTCACTCCACATGTCATGTAACTAATATGGATATTCTACTAGTACCGGGTATCTTTACTCCATGTTAGCATTCTAGAACGGGAGAACTAGAGGACAGGTTGCAGACCCCCTGGCCCAATGTGTGACTGACTTAAGCTGATGCTCCACTGAGTACCTGATCTGTATAAACTTGTAATTTGACTGATGCAGCATACAGACATGTTCAGTCTCCTGGAATTATTATCAGTTCAGAGCCACTGTGCATTAATCCCTTAAAAGTCTGATGATTTTGTTTTTCTCAGTCTATAGTTTCCTACAAGGTAATTACCTTGGGTTCAGTTTCATTCACTTCGGTCGCTCAGTCATGTCCGACACTGTGACATCATGGACAGCAGCATGACAGGCCTCCCTGTCTATCACCAACTCCTAGAGTTTACTCAAATTCATGTCCATTGAGTCAGTGATGCCATCCAACCATCTCATCCTCTGTCCTCCCCTTCTCCCCCCACCTTCAATCTTTCCCAGCATCAGGGTCTTTTCCAATGAGTCAGTCCTTTGCATCAGCTGGCCAAAATATTGGAGTTTCAGCTTCAGCATCAGTCCTTCCAATGAATATTCAGGACTGATCTCCTTTAGGATGGACTGGTTGCATCTCCTTGCAGTTCAAGGGACTCTCAAGAGTCTTCTCCAACACCACAGTTCAAAAGCATCAATTCTTCAGTGCTCAGCTTTCCTTATAGTCCAACTCTCACATCCATACATGACCACTGGAAAAACCATAGCTTTGACTAGATGGACCTTTGTTGGCAAAGTAATGTCTCTGCTTTTTAATATACTGTCTAGAGTGGTCATAGCTTTTCTTCCAAGGAGCAAGTGTCTTTTAATTTCATGGCTGAAGTCACCATCTGCACTGATTTTGGAGCCCAAAAATATAAAGTCAGCCACTGTTTCCACTGTTTCCCCATCTATTTGCCATGAAGTGATGGGACCACATACCATGATTTTAGCTTTCTGAATGTCGAGTTTTAAGCCAACTTTTTCACTCTTCTCTTTCACTTTCATCAAGAGGCTCTTTAGTTCTTCACTTTCTGCCATAAGGGTGGTGTCATCTGCATATCTGAGGTTACTGATATTTCTCCTGAAAATCGTGAGAAATTTTCATCCCACCCAGCATTTCTCCTGATATACTCTGCATATAAATTAAATAAACAGGGTGACAACATGTAGCCTTGATGTACTCCTTTTTCTATTTGGAACCAGTCTGTTGTCCCATGTCTAACAGTTCTAACTGTTGCTTCCTGACCTGCATACGAATTTCTCAAGAGGCAGGTCAGGCAGTCTGATATTCCCATCACTTTAAGAATTTTCCACAGTTTGTGGTGATCCACACAGTCAAAAGATTTGGCATAGTCAATAAAGCAGAAAGAGATGTTTTTCTGGAACTCTCTTGTTTTTTCGATAATCCAATGGATGCTGGCAATTTGATCTCTGGTTCCACTGCCTTTTCTAAAAACAGCTTGAACATCTGGAAGTTCATCGTTCACAAATGTTGAAGCCTGGCTTGGAGAATTTTGATCATTACTTTACTAGCATTTGAGATGAGTGCAATAATTGCGTGGTAGTGTGCACATTCCTTGGCATTGCCTTTCTTTGAGACTGGAATGAAAACTGACATTTCCCAGTCCTGTGGCCACTACCAAGTTTTCCAAATTTGCTGGCATATTGAATGCTGCACATTTACAACTCCACCCATTAACAGAAAATTGGATTAAAGATTTACTGAGCATGGCCCCACCCATCAAAACAAGATCCAATTTCCTCTTCAGTCAGTCTCTCCCATCAGGAAGCTTCCTTAAGCCTCTTATCCTTCTCCATCAGAGGGCAGGCAGACTGAAATCTACAACTTCAGAAAACTAACCAATCTGATCACATGGATAGCCTTGTCTGACTCAATGAAACTATGAGACATGCCATGTAGGGCCACCCAAGACGGTTCGGGCATGTTTGAGTGTTCTAACAAAATGTGGTCCACTGGAGAAGGAAATGGCAAACCACTTCAGTATTCTTGCCTTGAGAATCCCATGAACAGTAGGAAAAGGCAGAAGGATAGGACACTGAAAGATGAACTCCCCAGGTTGGTGTGTGCCCAATGTGCTACTGGAGATCAGTGGAGAAATAACTCCAGAAAGAATGAAGAGACAAAGCCAAAGCAAAAACAACACCCGGTTGTGGATGTGACTGGTGATGGAAGCAAAGTCCAATGCTGTAAAGAGCAATATTGCCTAGCAACCTGGAATGTTAGGTCCATGAATCAAGACAAATTGGAAGTGGTCAAACAGGAGACGGCAAGAGTGAATGTCAACATTCTAGGAATCAGCAAACTAAGATGGACTGGGATGGGTGAATTTAATTCAGAGGATCATTATATCTACTACTGTGGGCAGGAATCCCTTAGAAGAAATGGCATAGCCATCATAGTCAACAAAAGAGTCTGAAATGCAGTACTTGGGTTCAATCTCAAAAATGACAGAATGATCTCTGTTTGTTTCCAAGGCAAACCATTCAATATCATGGTAATCCAAGTTTGTGCCCTGATGAGTAATAGTGAAGAAGCTGAAGTTCAATCATTCTATGAATACCTACAAGACTTTCTAGAACTAACACCCAAGAAATATATCTTTTTCATAATAGGGAACTAGAATCCAAAAGTAGGAAGTCAAGAAACATCTAGAGTAAGAGGCAAATTTGGCCTTGGAGTACAGAATGAAGCAGGGCAATGACTAACAGGGCAGTGCCAAGAGAACGCACTGGTCACAGCAAACACTCTCTTCCAACAACACAAGAGAAGACTCTATACATGGACATCACCAGATGGTCAACTCCAAAATCAGACTGATTATATCTTTTGCAGCCAAAGTTGGAGAAGCTCTATACAATCAGCAAAAACAAGACTGGGAGCTGACTGTGGCTCAGATCATGAACACTGTATTACCAAATTCAGACTTAAAGTGAAGAACGCAGGGAAAACCACTAGACCATTCAGGTATGATGTAAATTAAATCCCTTATGACTATACAGTGGAAATGAGAAATAGATTCAAGGGATTAGATCTGATAGACAGAGTGCCTGCTGAACTATGGACAGAGGTTTGGACAGTGTACAGGAGGCAGGGATCCAGATCATCCCCATGAAAAAGAAATGCAAAAAAGAGAAATGGTTGTCTGAGGTGGCCTTACAAATAGCTGTGAAGAGAAGAGAAGCAAAAGCAAAGGAGAAAAGGAAAGATATCCCTGTTTGAATGCAGAGTTCCAAAGAATAGCAAGGAGAGATAAGAAAGCCTTCCTCAGTGATCAGTGCAAAGAAATAGAGGAAAACAATAGAATGGGAAAGACTAGAGGTCTCTTCAAGAAAATTAGAGATACCAAGGGAATATTTCATGCAAAGATGGGCTCAATAAAGGAAAGAAATGGTAGGCACCTAACAGAAGCAGAAGATATTAAGAAGAGGTGGCAAGAATACACAGAAGAATTGTACAAAAAAGATCTTCATGACCCAGATAACCATGATGGTATGATCACTCACCTAGAGACAGACATACTGGAATGTGAAGTCAAGTGGGCCTTAGAAAGCACCACTATGAACAAAGCTAGTGGAGGTGATAGAATTCGATTTGAGGTATTTCAAATCCTGAAAGATGATGCTGTGAAATTGTTGCACTCAATATGTCAGGAAATTTGGAAAACTCAGCAGTGGCTACAGGACTGGAAAAGGTCAGTTTTCATTCCAATCTCAAAGAAATTACCTCAGGGGAGGCCATTATGCAACTTCTTTAGGCAAACCATTGTTATACTTCTCAGACAAGGGTAGAAGATTTAGCCAAGATAACTCATCGGAATTTGGAGTTGTAATATCCTTCTTCATTGGAATCTGTCCATAGGCTCCCATTCCAATTTTCATGATTTTTTATCATTCCAAATTAATGTTCCTGCTTTTAAAGAAGAGACTTTACAAGTTTGGGAATACAAATCATGCCATGCATCCACTAAGAGAATGAGAGTCTGGATTTGGTTTTCAGCAATCTCAGATCTGATACTAAAAAGGATAAATATTTACTTCACGGAAGTAAAAAAATTTTTCAGGTAATTTTATGTACAGCTTGAACTGAAAATTAGAAGCCCTGAGCTCACACTTTGCCCCCTCATTTCCTGCAGTGCAGGAACAACAAGACAATCTCATCATACTCATTAGTTTCACAAAAATGTTTTAAGGTATTAATATGTGGTCACTCAGAACTTTACTTTTTGTAAGTATTTGATTATGATTATCCAGTGCTGATATTCTGCAGATCTCCATTGCCACATAACTATCAGTGTGTAATGTCCTCTTTACCAATGAAAATAGTCATTATTGCCTTAAAATCTAATTATATTAGAAAACTAATCCTGGAAAGTCCATAATACACACATACAGACACATCTATACATATAAATATATGGAGAAACAGAGACAGAAATATCAATAGAAAGAGATTTTTCTTAAGAAATTATCTGTGATTAAAATATCTATAACTGATACCCATCTTAATTGTAAAAATAATCTCACAGAGACCTCTAGAACTCTTACCATATGGACCTAAGTTAGCTTCCAGTGAGTTTCTCCTTATTGAAGGAAAGATCTGTATCTCTCACATTTTATATCCCCTATAGTACCTAAAACAGTGTTGAAAGCGAAATTGTTAGTCACACAGTAGTGTCCAACTCTTTTGGATCCAATGGACCCTCTGTCCGTGAGATTCTTCAGGCAAGAATACTGGAGTGGGTTGTCACTCCCTTCTCCAAGGGATCTTCCTGACCCAGAGATGGAACCCAGGTCTTCCGTACTGCAGGCAGATTTTTTACCAGTTAAGCCACCAGGGAAGCCAAAAACAGTGTTGAGTATATAATAATTGAACAGAATTTTTATTAACAGTGTGACTACAAGATATTTTATTTAAACACATTACTGTTAATAGAACATAATTACTTCCCTTCAGCATCCCACATGCCATGTCTAAAAATTTCATATACACTTTATGGAACTTCCCACTCAAAATGAACACTGGTGAGAGTGGATGGGAGAGAAGAAAGGAAATTTTCTAGAATGGAAGGAATCATTTCATTTGGTCTTATTACAGACTCAATGTTTACAAGATGCTGAATAGTAAAAGCTGCCTGAACCAAATGAAACAGTTTTGTTCTTTTGGTGTGTACTAAATCCCTAAACTCATCAGTCCCAGCATCTCCTTTATCCTATGCCAAGGCAGAAGCCTCAATAATGATGCTGAGCAAGCAGCGTGGAGTTTTCTGTCACAAAAGGCAATTTCCGGCTCTCACAGAGCAAATACTTTGCAAAGGTGCAGGTGTGTCTGCATTTACCCCATGGGATCAGCTAGTTATTTGCAAAGTTACTTGAATCTCTATTTCTGTCAGTCCTAGTTGTCTAAACTGTACTAGCAACTCAGTTCACTAGAAAAGGGAAAATCCACAAAATCAGAGGTTTCAGTAGCTAGAATGTTAGATGTCACTCCAAATCTCATTGTATTTAAAATTGCTTATGAGCTTGTTAACACTGCAAATGGATAATGTGACATCTTTGTGCTTAGTGGCTTCCATGGAATATTATCAATGCCATGCTGTAGATTATTGGAGCACATCTGGCATTTGAGTTTCTATCGACAAAATTGCAAACATACAATGCACTGAGATCTCAGCTTCAATACTGGCCTCCTAGGAGAACATTTGAAAATAACCCTTCTTCCTCCCAGTGTAAAGCTCTTACTCAACTATCTAAGTTGACTTATCCCTCCAGAAAAGTTGAGAATAAAACTGAGAAATAAAAAGTTTCCAGAGGGCTTCAATAGCTCCATGGGTAATCACACTGGTTAGTGTCAGAATACTGAGATGCCTGGACAGGGCGAGGGGGCGAGGTGTTCTCATGGTCAATATTATGTCCTGGTGCCACTGCTAGTAAACAATAGTCTCCAAAAGTGCAATACTTATTCTTTTTTTTTAATTTTCTTTATTGTGTTGATTTTGCCATACATTGACATGAATCCGCCATGGGTATACATATGTTCCCCTTCCAGAACCCCCCCTCCCTCCTCCCTCCCGATTCCCTCCCCCTGGGTCATCTTGGTGCACCAGCCCCAAGCATCAAACCTGGGCTGGCGATTGATTTCACATATGATAATTAACATATTTCAATGCCATTTTCCCATATCATCCCACCCTTGCCCTCTTCCACAGAGTTCGCGAGACTGTTCTATACACCTGCATTTCTTTTGCTGTCTTGCATGCAAGGTTCTCGTTACCATCTTTCTAAATTCCATATATATGTGTTAGTATACTGTATTTTTGTTTTTCTTTTTGGCTTACTTCACTCTGTATAATAGGCTCCAGTTCCATCCACCTGAGTAGAACTGATTCAAATGAATTTTTTTAATGCTGAGTAATATTCCATTGTGTATATGTACCACAGCTTTCTTATCCATTCGTCAGTTGCAATATTTATCCTTTGTGCATATCCACAAAAAAATATACTTAAAAATACTTAACACATTTATATGTTGCCCTATACTTAATTATTATGTCCTCGTGGGCAGAAAAAATGTCACTACTAAATGAGCATACTCAGTTAGAGTCACTCAGTTTTACAGAGATGTCTTAATGCGCTCAGCAATGGATTTAGTACTAAGAATATTCTAAATTGCATTGTTACCTGCTACTTTTGAAAAACACTTTTACATCAAGGCACTAAGCAATGCTAAGAAAAATAATGTTATGGAGTGACAAACCATACCCATTTTACCATATGTCTAGCCATTTGGATAACAAATGTAAGTCAATATTGTACTTGCCCATGTGATGTAAAAGGCACAGGCATTTCATATCTATAATGATAATATGCCAGCTAGTCCCCTTGTGTTCTTCAATGCTACTTGACTAAATAATAATATACTTAGGTATTTGAAGATAGTAAATATACCCTTGTTGTTGAAACTTGTAAGTATTAAAAATGTTATTTTTATATGTGCTGTGCTGTGCTTAGTCACTCAGTTGCATCTGACTCTTTGACCCCATGGACTATAGTACACCAGGCTCCTCTGTCAAGGGGGATTCTCCAGGAAGGAATAAGAGTTCACTAATTCTTACTGATTAATTAGGGTACAGAGTTAACATTTTGGTTTACATATCTAGAATTAGGACAGATTCCCTAGTGGCTCAGCTGGGAAAGAATGCAGGAGACAAAAGAGACACAGGTTCAAATCGAAGTGTCGGGAAGATCCCTGGGAGATGAAAATGGCAACCTGTTCCAGTATTCTTGCCTGGAGATCCCATGAAGAGAGGAACATGGAGGGCTATGCACAGTCCAAGGGGTCGCAGAGAGCTGGACATGACTGAGCTGATAAACTAGTTAGCTGATAAAATATCTAGCACTGAGGCTAAGGCTAATATTGGGATGTTTAGGACCTTCATTATATGTTAACCAATACTAGTAGGTAAATAGAGATTTCCAAGGCAATGAAAAGTTTGTGTAATACTGTATACATGAGATATTAAAGCATCAGGCTCTCTATAAGTGGTCGGGGAATATAGACATATAACTGATATATGATATATCAGTTTAGTTCTTTAGAGTCACTTACTCATGTCTGACTCTTTGCAACCCCACGGACAGCAGCATGCCAGGCTTCTCTGTCCATAATCAACTCCCCGAGTTTACTCAAAGTCATGTCCATTGAGTCGGTGATGCCATCCAACCATCTCATCCTCTGTTGCCCATTCTCCTCCCACCATCAATCTTTCCCAGGATCAGGGTCTTTTCAAATGAGTCAGTTCTTCGCATCAGGTGACCAAAAGCATTGAAATTTCAGATTTAGCATCATACCTTCCAATGAATATTCAGGACTGATTTCCTTTAGGATGAACTGGTTAGATATCTTTGCAGTCCAAGGGATTCTCAAGAGTCTTCTCCAACACCACATTTCAAAAGCATCAATACTTTGGTGTTCAGCTTTCTTTATAGTCCAACTCTCAGATCCATACATGACTGCTAGAAAAACCATAGCTTTGACTAGATGGATCATGTTAGGAATGTAACGTCTCTGCTTTTTAATATGCTCTCTAGGTTGGTCATAACTTTTCTTCCAAGGAGCAAGCATCTTTTAATTTCATGGCTGCAGTCACCATCTGCAGTGATTCTGGATCCCCTCAAAATAGTCTGTCACTGTTCTCCATCTATTCATGAAGTAATGGGACCAGATGCCATGATCGTAGTTTTCTGAATATTGAACTTTAAGCCAACTTTTTCACTCTCCTTCATTTTCATAAAGAGGCTCTTTAGTTCTTCTTCACTTTCTGCCATAAGGATGGTGTCATCTGCATATCTGAGGTTATTGATATTTCTCCTGGCAATCTTGATTCCAGCTTGTGCTTCATCCAGCCCAGCATTTCTCATGATGTACTCTGCATATAAATTAAATAAGCAATATACAGCCTTGACATACTCCTTTTCCTATTTGGAACCAGTCTATTGTTCCATGTCCAATTCTAACTGTTGCTTCCTGACCTGCATACAGATTTATCAGGAGGCAGATCAGGTGGTCTGGTATTCCCATCTCATTAAGAATTTCCCACAGTGTGAGGTGATCCACACTGTCAAAGGCTTTGGCATAGTCAATAAAGCAAAAATAGAAGTTTTTCTGGAACTTTCTTGGTTTTTCAATGATCCAGCAGATGTTGGAATTTGATCTCTGGTTCCTCTGCCTTTTCTAAAACCAGCTTGAACAATTGCAAGTTTACGGTTTAAATCCTGTTGAAGCCTGGCTTTGAGAGTTTTGATCATTACTTTGCTAGCATGTGAGATGAGTTCAAATGTGCAGCAGTTTGAACATTTTTTGGCATTGCCTTTCTTTGAGATTGGAATGAAAACTGACCTTTTCCAATCCTGTAGCCACTGCTGAGTTTTCCAAATTTGCTGGCATATTTAGTGCAACACTTTCACAGCATCATCTTTTAGGATTTGAAATAGCTCAAATGGAATTCCATCACCTCCACTAGCTTTGTTCATAGTGGTGCTTTCCAAGGCCCACTTGACTTCACATTCCAAGATGTCTGGCTCTAGGTTAGTGATCACACCATCGTGATTATCTGAGTCATGAGGATCTTTTTTTGTACAGTTCTGTGTATTCTTGCCACCTCTTCTTAATATCTTCTGCCTTTGTTAGGTCCCTATCATTTCTGTCCTTTATAAAGCCCATCTTTGCATGAAATGTTCCCTTCTTATCTCTAATTTGTTTGAAGAGGTCTCTAGTCTTTCCCATTTTATTGTTTTCCTCTATTTCTTTGCACTGATCACTGAGGAAGGCTTTCTTATCTCTCCTTGCTATTCTTTGGAACTCTGCATTCAAATGGGTATATCTTTCCTTTCTCTTTTGCTTTGCTTCTCTTCTTTTCACAGCTATCTGTAAGGCCTCCTCAGACAACCATTTTGCCTTTCTTTTTCTTGGGGATGGTATTGATCCCTGCCTCCTGCACAATGTCGCAAACCTCTGTCCAGAGTTCTTCAGGGTCTCTGTCTATAAGACATATACTTAAGAGATATACAGTTGACTTGTATAACCCTAGTAAGTATAAAAAAGTTGTATAATTGAACACAAAATGAGCTAAATATGTGAAAAGATAAGGTGTTTTAGAAATCAGTAAAGAATGTCAGTGCCTTGTTAAGAACAGAGCAGTACACCAAGAGTCAAGAATCCAGGAATCTGATCCTAGTTGTCTGAACAATAAGGGTTTCAGTTCCTTATTATATAAATAATTTTTACACTAGCTATCCTATATTATAAGGCATTGAGATGATCAATTGGGACAATGTATTTCAAAGAGTTTTGAGAAACAAAGTGATATAAAAATGCAAGGAATTTTTACACTGAATACTCAGGAGAAGTCAGATTGACTAGTGTCAAGAATGTGATTAACAAAATATTAATAAACTGAAAACCCCTATAGTGGTAAATATTGAACTGTCAATAGATAATTAAGTCTTTCATTTGAATTTAATGTATACGTAATGCTCAGTAGATTTCAGAGCAACACATATATCACCTAAATAGTCTTGAAGTGAAAAATAATAAGTGCTATCTAAATTTTAAATGTCATATTGTTCTAATTCTCTGAAAAAGACCTCTAGTAGCTTGATAGGAATTGCATTGAATCTATAGATTGCTTTGGGTAGTATACTCATTTTCACTATATTGATTCTTCCAATCCACGAACACGGTATATTTCTCTATCTATTTGTGTCCTTTTATATTTCTTTCATCAGTGTTTTATAGTTTTCTATATACAAGTCTTTGGTTTCTTTAGGTAGAAATACTCCTAAGTATTTTATTCTTTTTGTTTCGATGGTGAATGGAATTGTTTCCTTAATTTCATTTTCTGTTTTCTCATTGTTAGTGTATAGAAATGCCAGGGATTTCTATGTGTTGATTTTGTATCCTGAAACTTTACTATATTCACTGATTAGCTCTAGTAATTTTCTGGTAGAGTCTTTGGGGTTTTCTATGTAGAGGATCATGTCATCTGCAAACAGAGAGAGTTTTACTTCTTCTTTTCCAATCTGGATCCCTTTTATTTCTTTATCTGCTCTGATTGCTGTGGCCAAGACTTCCAAAACTATGTTGAATAGTAGTGGTGAGAGGGGGCACCCTTGTCTTGTTCCTGACTTTAGGGGAAATGCTTTCAGTTTTTCACCATTGAGGATAATGTTTGCTGTGGGTTTGTCATATATAGCTTTTATTATGTTGAGCTATATATAAAATAAAATCTGCTTTCTTAAAAAGGCAAATAATATATCAGGATTCTTTTCATATGTTAACAAACATCAAACTGCAATATAATTTGAATAACTACATAGTGTTTTTTATATACTATGACATATGTATGAAGCACTTGGATTACAAAGATGATTTCTAATGGTTGTATGATATTCCACAGTTTATTTGACACCTTATGTTGCCAACTGTATGTTGCCTGGGGAAAATGAAGTCATGTTAACAATAATAAAATATGTTTCTCTGAATAAATAAATAAATGTCATATTGTATAATTTACAAGATAAAGCTAGACTTTACTTTCAATCAATTCAGTCAGTCTTCCTAATTGATCATTTGTTGGATTTGGGTGTGCATATTACAGTGACATAGAACAATTTGATTTATCTTATGTACGTCTGTGACCTGTGACACATAATATAGTATCATATAATATGTTTGTTAAAATCTGACAACAAAACACAGTATAAGCAATTCACATCTCCTAATCTGAAATAAATACAGTAGAATTCTTTACAAAGCACCAATTTCTTATATAAGAAAATGTAGAGGCAATGGTCATTTACTAGTAATAAATCGAAGTATTTTAAGCAGGCTTTATACAGTTTGTTAGTAATTTACAAACTGATAAATATTGGTAGAAATTTGACCTAGCAGACACTGAAGACAATTAAGGATAAATTCTTGGACTTCCCTGGTAGTCCAGTGGTTAAGACCCCATGCTTCCAACGCAGGGGGCCCAGTTGCAATCTCTGGTAAGGGAACTAAGATTTCACATGCCATGTGGTGTGGTCAAAAAATAAAAATAAGAATACTCTCTTGTTTGTGTTATTAAATTAGAACTATGTTCATTATTTGATTGGCTATTTAAGTTTATTCCTCTTTTTAATCATAATGAAAAATTTACTTTTAATAGATTATATCTAATCCCCAAAATATCTAGCTTCATTTGAAACATAAATGCACAAAGAAGTTCAGATCTAGAAACGTACATTTTATGTAAAGTTCATGTATATTTTATATAAACTAGAAACACTGATTCTAGAATAGAATTTAGAATAGTATTTAGAATAGGATGTCTCAGTTCCCAGTGGGTTATGTATTTTTTTTTAAAGTTCTTGTTTCTGTTTCTATTGGGACTTTCATTTCCTGTTGTAGATAAGAAGAAATTTCTGATTGATTTAAGGTGCTGACAGCAGAATCAGTGGCTCAATATTAAAATGGGTCAAAACAATTGTATTATTCACTGTGAAAAATTGACACAGATAAACTACTGTCTGGGCAAAACTATAAAGGATACAATTTATACCAACTTTTGTGATTTATATTTATTTTCTAAAGGAGGAAAATCATTTTTACTTTACTGGAAATTTCTCATACTTAAAACGAAACTTGTCAGTTTTCAATACCAAGCAAGAGTTGACTCATTGGAAAAGACTCTGATGCTGGGAAGGATTGGGGGCAGGAGGAGAAGGGTACAACAGAGGATGAGATGGCTGGATGGCATCACCGACTTGATGGACATGGGTTTGGGTAGACTCCAGGAGTTGGTGATGGACAGGGAGGCCTGGCGTGCTGCAGTTCATGGGGTCACAAAGAGTCGGACATGACTGAGAGACTGAACTGAACTGATTGTTTTAAAAATTATTCTTCCCATTCCATTAACGTGTGGGGCAGATCCTCCATTTGTAAGGCATCTCATGCCCTCAATAAATGAAAAATATTGGCAGTGGTCAGGGACATGAAAATTCAAACACACTCTAAGATGAACATTTTAAAACAAGATATTGAAACTTTTAATGAACCCAAAAAACATGCTAATGTCCCTTTATTAGATCAAGGTATATCAAAACAAAGTTCAAATGATGGTTGTGTAGAATCTTGTCTGACCTACTGCATATGCATAGAATTTAGTGTTTTTGACTGAGCTAAACTGAAAAACTGTTTTAAGTATTTCTGTATATTAAACACATATTATTTTTAAAAATTTTACAGCTATTATTCTTTCCAGTTCCATTGAGAAATAATTTGCATACATCACTGTATAAGTTTAATGTGTACAGCGAAATGGTTTGATTTATATATATTGTGGAATGATCATCATAATACCCCTAGTAAATATTCTATGGTCAAGTTCTTACTAATTTAAGTTTCAGAAGTGAATGGATAGGATTCTGGTTTAAAATCTTTTGGGTAAATGCCCAGAAGTGAGGGAGTTTCCCTGGTAGCTCAGACAGTAAAGATCCTGCCTGCAATGCAGGAGACCCAGGTTCAATTCCTGGGTCGGGAAGATCCCCTGCAGAAGGGCATGGTAAGACACTCCAGTATTCTTGCTTGGAGAATCCCAAGGACAGAGGGTCATGGCAGGCTACAGTCCATGGGATCCCAAAGAGTTGGATGCAACTGAGCAACTAACACTTTCACTTTCCAAAAGTGAGACTGCTAGATTATATGGTAACTCTATTTTAAATTTTTGAGGAATCTCCACAGTGTTTTCCATATTGGCTGCACCAATTTACATTCCCAGCAGCACTGCACAAGGATCCTCTTTCTCCACATTCTAACCAAGACTTGTTATCTCTTATTGTTTTGATAATAATCATGTTAACAGGTGTGAAGTGATAGCTCATTATAGTTTTAGTTTCCAAGGTGACTAGCAATTGGAACTTCTTTTAATATCATTTGTATGTCTTCTTTGGAAAAATATCTATTTGGATCATTTGTATACATTTTAATACATGCTTTTGCTATTGAGTTGTCTGAGTATTTTGGATATTAATCTTCTGTCAGATATACAGTATGCAGATATTTTCTTTCATTCTTCAGGTTGTGCTTTTATTTTTCTGATTGTTTCTTTTTCTGTATAGAAATGTTTAGTTTAATTTTGGCTTTTTCTCTGTTTTCTTTATTTTGGCTGCACTGTGTGTCATGTAGGATCTTAGTTCACTGACCAGGGATTGAACCCACTGGACCACCAGGGAAGTCCTCCCCTATGATTTCTTATAGGAGTTTTACAGAATCAGGGGTTAATAGGTCTTTTTAATCCACTGCAATTTAATTTTTGTGAGTGGTGGAAGACAGGAACCTAATTTTATCATTTGCATGGGGATATACAGTTTTCACAATATAATTTACTAAAGATAATCCTTTGCTCATTGAGTATTCTTGGCTCAGTTGTCAATTAGTTGACAGTCCACTGCTCTATGTGTTTGTCTTTATGCCAGTACCTTACTGTTTTTATTAGTACAGCTTTGTAACATAGCTTGAAATCAGGGAGTGTGATGCTTCCAGCTTAGTTCTTGTTTCTCAGAATTGCTTTGGCCATTCATGATCTTTTGCAATTCCATATGAATTTTAGGATTATTTTTCAATTTCTGTGGAAAATAACATTGGATTCATGATAGAGATTTCATTGAACCTATAGATGGCTTTGGGTACTATTAACATGTAAAAAGTCTTAACTCGTTCCAACATGAACATGAGGTCTTTTGATTTACTTGCATCTTCATTTTATTTCATCAACGTCTCATAGTTCTCAACCTATGGATCTTTCAACTCCTTGGTTAAATTTCTTTCTAAGATTTTTAATGATCTTGATGCTAAGAGTGACTCTGTTCCTTCATTTTACAAATAGTTCATTGTTAATGTGTAGAAATGCAACTGATCTGTATATTGATTTTGTATTTTTCAACTTTACAGAGTTCATTAGTTCTGATAGCTTTTTGACAGAGATTTTAGAATTTTCTATATATAAGATCATGTCATCTGCAAACAAAGACAATTTTACTTTAACTTTCCTATTTAAATGTTTCTAATTCTTTTTCTTGCCTAATTGCTCTGGTTAAGACTTCCAGCACTATTTGAATAGTAGTCGTGAGAGTGGAAACCCTATCCTTTGTTCCTGATCTTAAAGGAAAAGTTTTAAATCTTTCACTACTGAGAATGAGTAACAAGAGAATTTCAGAAAACATCTAATTCTGCTTAAATGACTACACTAAAGCCTTTAACTGTGTGGATCACAACAAACTGTGGAAAATTCTGAAAGAGATGGGAATATCAGACCACCTGATCTGCCTCCTGAGAAACCTGTATACAGGACAAGAGCAACAGTTAGAACTGGACATGGAATAATGGACTGGTTCCAAATTGGGAAAGGAGAATATCATGGATGTATATTGTCACTGGGCTTATTTAACTTATATGCAGAGTACAACATGAGAAACCCTGGGCTGGATGAAGCACAAGCTGGAATCAGGATTGCCAGGAGAAATATCAATAACCTCCATCCTTATGGCAGAAAGTGAATAGGAACTAAAGAGTCTCTTGATAAAAGTGAGAGAGGGGAGTGAAAAAGCTGGCTTAAAATTCAACATTCAGTAAACTAAGATCACGGCATCCAGTTTCATCACTTCATGGCATATAGATGGAGAAACAATGCAAACAGTGACAGACTTTATTTTCTTGGACTCCAAAATCACTGCAGATGGTGACTGCAGCCATGAAATTAAAAGACGCTTGCTCATTGGAAGAAAATATATGACAAAGTGAGACAACATATTAAAATGCAGGGACATTACTTTGCCAAAGGTCCTGCTAGTCAAACCTATGGTTTTTCCAGTAGTAATGCATGGATGTGAGGATTGGACTATAAAGATTACCATGCTTACCTGAAACTTCAAGTTTATCTCTGTTTTCTTGTGTAAACTGATGTCCCTCTGTTCACAGTATAGGACATTGTTTTTCTATTAAAAAAAGTATTGAGAAAAAGAAGAAGAAAGTTGAGTACTGAAGAAATGATGCTTTTGAACTGTGGTACTGGAGAAGACTCTTGAGAGTTCCTTGGACTGCAAGGAGATCAAACTTGTCAGTCCTAAAGGAAATCAGTCCTGAATATTCATTGGAATGGCTGATACTGAAGCTGAAGCTCCAGTACTTTGGCCACCTGATATGAAGAGATGACTCATTTGAAAAGACACTGCTGCTGGGAAAGATTGAGACAAGGAAGAGAAGGGGACAATAAAGGATAAGATGT
This sequence comes from Antilocapra americana, assembly GCA_007570785.1. NCBI lineage: Eukaryota > Metazoa > Chordata > Mammalia > Artiodactyla > Antilocapridae > Antilocapra > Antilocapra americana. Next base: position 5,419,485 of record ML664659.1, on the reverse strand, counting down.
ATATTTTTCCCTGTGTTAGGCAGATGAGTTTGGAAGTTGTTACATTCAGAAAAAGTCCAAAAGCATCCATATATTATCACTGTAACCTCTCTACCCTTCCATGCCTAGCTGCAAGACACTGTCAATAAATGGATGTTTAGAAGATGGGGTTGTGACCTAGGTGACCTACATGAGATTTGTTCTGCAATTTTATGCAGTTATGTTGTTTAAATTAAAAAAAGTAATTGACAGCCTTATTGTACTGTGCACAGTCGCTCAGTTGTGTCTGACTCTTTGTGACCCCATGTACTGGGGTCCACCAGGATCCTCTGTCCATGGGGATTCTCCAGGCAGGAATATTGGAGTGGGTTGCCATGCCCTCCTCCATCTTCCCAACCCAGGGATCAAACCCAGGTCCCGCACTGCAGGCAGATTCTTTACCATCTGATGAGCCACCAGGGAAGTCCAAGAATACTAGAATGGGTAGCCTACCCCTTCTCTAGAGGAACTTCCCAACCCAGGAATTGAACCAGAGTTTTCTGCATTGCAGACAGCAGTAATAAAAAGCAGAGACATTACTTTGCTGACAAAGGGCCATCTGGTCAAAGCTATGGTTTTTCCAGTACTTATGTATGGATGGGAGAGTTGGACTATAGAAAGCTTAGCACTGAAGAATTGATGCTTTTGAACTATGGTGTTGGAGAAAACTCTTCAGAGTCCCTTGGACTGCAAGGAGATCCAACCAGTCCATCTTAAAGGAAATCGATCCTGAATATTCATTGGAAGGACTGATGCTGAAGCTGAAGCTCCAACCATCTGATGCAAAGAAGTGACTCACTGGAAAAGACTTTGATGCTGGAAAAGATTGAAGGCAGGACGGGAAGGGGACGACAATGAAGTGGTTGGATGTCATCACTGACTCAATGGACATGAGTTTGAGCAATCTCCAGGAGTTGGTGACGGACAGGGAAGCCTGGCGTGTAGTCCATGGGTTGCAAAGACTCAGACATGACTGAGAGACTGAACTGAACTGAACTTCTGCATTTCAGGCAGATTCTCTAACAGCTGACCTCCCAGGAAGCCCTATTAGTGGGCGGTAAAGTAATGTAGAATTGTCGTGTAGATTTATAAAGTATAATGTCTCACCTTCTTGTCTGCTTCTGGAAACAATAGTTTATAAAATGTAACCTCTAAAATGAATTGACCTCTTTTGACTATTTTCCCTGTATATTATGCAAAGAGTATTTTAGAATTAAAATGGCCAGCTACTTAAAAAGAAAAAAAGGATAAGATGGCTGGATGGCATTACCAACTCAATGTATATGAGTTTGAGCAAACCTGACAAAATAGTGAATGGCAGGGAAGTCTGATGTGCTGCAGTCTACGGGGCTGCAAAGAGCCAGACACAACTGAGCAACTGAACAACAACTGACAACGATGTTGACTTTGGACTTGTCATATATGGCCTTTATTGTGTCGAAGTGTGTTCCTCCTATACCCAATTTGTTGAGTATATTTTATCAAAAAGGGATACTATAGTCTGTTAAATGCTTTGTCGGCATCTATTGTGATGATCATAAGATTGGT
>ML664659.1:5397997-5411945 GCA_007570785.1 Antilocapra americana | reverse complement strand
CTCCTCACGTCGGCACTGGGTCGCCTCTCCAGATGCCCGATGTCCTCTGCCAGCATTCAGTTCCTGTTTTTTGGAGTTTGCTCGGCCTTTAAAAGTTCTTTTGGTATATTTATTGGGGAGAGAGTGTTCTCCCCGTCCTATTCCTCCGCCATCTTAGTTTCTCCTCCTCACATTTATTTTTGTGTTTAAAAATCTTTTCATCTCAGGAATAAAACTTAATTTATCATGCTGTCATGGTATATGATCCTTTTAATGGGTTACTTAATTTGGTGTGCTAGTGTTAAGAATTTTTGAATTGGTATTGATCAGAGATACTGGCTTGTATTTGTTTTGCTTTTTTATAAGTGTCTTTATCTGACTTTGAGATGAGGGTAATACTGGCCTCATTAAGTGATTTTGAAAGTGCTCCATTTTTTCAATTTCTTAAGGAAAAGTTTGAGCAAGACTGGTGTTAATTCTTATTTAAATGTTCGGTCGAATTCACCTGTGAAGCCATTTGGTCCTGTGGTTTTCTCTGTTGGGAAGATTTTTTTATTATTAATTCAATCCCCTAATTATTCATCTGTTCAGATTTTATATTTCTTGATGATTAAATCTTAGTAGGTTGGAGGATTCTAGGAATTTGTCAACATATAATTGTTTTTAATAGTTTCTTATGATCCTTTGCGTTTCACGGTATCAGTTAATAAAGTCTCCAATTTCATTTATAGCTTTATTAATTTGAGTCCTCTCTTTTTTTGTGCACATCTATTAACTGTTTCTGAGTTTTGTTTATTTTTTCAAAAAACTCAACTTTACTGATGTGTTCTATTATTTTTCTGGCTGCTATTTTATTTATTATTGCTCTGATCTTTGTTATGCCCTTCCTTTTGATAATTTGGGCTTTGTTCTTTGTCTAGTGCTCTGAGGTATAAAGTTGTATTTTATTTAAAATCATTTTTAAACTTTATGTAGGAATTTATCACTATAATCTTCCCTCTTTGAACAACTTTTGTTGCATCTCAAACATTTTGGTAGCTTATGTTTTCATTTTCATTTGTTTCAAGATTTAAGTTTCCCTTTTGATTTCTTCTCTGACCCATTGGTTATTCAGGAGTGTGTTGTTTAATTTCCACATGTGTATGAATTGTCTTGTTTTCCTTCTGTTATTGATATCTAGTTTCACATCATTGCAGTTAGAAAAGATACTTTGTATTTGTTAAAACTTCTTAAATTTTCTAGACTTTGTTTTGTGACCTTACATAGGTTCCATACTGAAGAATGTTCTGTGTGCCCTTGAAAATGTGTATTCTACTGCTGTTGGATAGAGTGTTCTGATAATGTTCATTTGGTCTCAAATATAATTCTAGTCTGCTGTTTCCTTAATGGTTTTCTGTCTGCATGGTCTATCCATAGTTGAAAGTTGGTTATTGAAGAGCAAAGTTATTATTGTATTGTTATCTATTTCTCACTTCAGATCTGTAAGTATCTGTGAAATATATTTTGGTACTCTGATGTTGGTTGCATATATATTTACAATTGTATCCTCTTGATGAATTTGCCCTTTTTCAATATACAATGACAATTTTCCTCCTTGTTACAGCTTTTGACTTCTATAAATACAGCTACTTCTGCTTTCTTTTGTTTCCATTTGTGTGGAATATTTCCTTCCACTTTTTCACTTTGATCCTGTGAGTGTTCTTAAAGCTAAAGTATCTTGTAAGTAGCACATAGTTGGGTCTTATGTTTTTTATGCATTCAACAGCTCTATGCTTTTTGATTGAATAGTTAAACCATTTACAGCTTCAGTAATTTTTGATAAGTAAGAACTTGCTGATGACATCTTACTAATATTATTTTCTGGCTGTTTAGTAGGTCCTTTGTTTCTTCCTTCCTGTCTTGCTGTCTTTCTTTGTGAACTAATAATTTCCACTGTGATGTGCTTTGATTTCCTTCCTTTTTATCTTCTGTGTATCTACTATAGGTTTTGCTTTGTGACTACCAAGATGCCTTAATAAAATATCTTATAGTTAAAACAGTCAGCTTTAAGTTGATAATAGCTTAACTTCAAGAGCATGCAAAGACTTCACCCTTTTACTTCTCCTTCCATATTTTTGATATCCTGATTTACATTTTTATATAGTGTTGTAGTTGTTGTCCAGTCATGTCCAACTCTCTGTGACCCCATGGACTACAGCCTGCCAGGCCTCTCACCATCTCTCAAAGTTTGCTGAAGTTTGTATCCATTGTATCGGTGAGGCCATCCATCCATCTCATCCTCTGATGCCCTCTTCTCCTCCTGTCCTCAATCTTCCCCAGCATCAGGAACTTTTTCAATGAGTCAGCTGTTCACATCAGATTACCAAAATAGTGGAGTTTCAGTTTCAGCATCAGTCCTTGCAATGAGTATTCAGGGTTGATTTCCCTTAAGATTGATTGGTTTGATTTCCTTGCTGTCCAAGGGACCCTCAGGAATCTTCTCCAACACCACAGTTCAAAAGCATCAATTCTTTCACACTCTGCCTTCTTTATGGTCAAATTCTCACAACCATATGTGACCACTGGGAAGACCATAGCCCTGGCTGTACACGGACCTTGACATCAGAGTAATGTCTCTGCTTTTCAACACACTGTCTAGGTTTATATAGTGTACCCATTAACAAATTAATTTAGCTATACTATTTTAATACTTTTGTCCTTTAGCGTTTATACCCCAGTTAAGTGATTAACACAATACCATATTACAATACTTGCGTAATCTGAATTTGACCCTCTACATACCTTTACCAGTATGTTTTATATTTTAATGTTTCCATGTTATCAAATAGTGTCCTTTCATTTTATTTTAAGAACATCTTTCAGTATTTTTTGTAATATAGGTCTAGTGGTGATTAACTTCCTCATCTTTTACTTGCCTGAGAATGTCTGTATTTCTCCTTTATTTATAAAAAACAATTTTGACATATCAAGTATTTTGTGTTGGTTTTTTTCTTTCTTTCAACATTTAGAATAAATCATCCTTCTCTCTTCTGGTTCTTGAATATAAGCCTGAGTCAGGGTGACTTGGTGTGATTTTTAAAACACAAATTACTAGGCCTCACCACCAGACAATATTATTTAAGTGGGTCTTAATTATTCCATCTCCCATGAATTGGTAGTGAGAGAGGGAGCTTGAGATGGGTCTCAATAATGTTTATGTCTAACAACTTTCCAGGTGATGCTACTGCTGCTGGTCCACACTTTGAAATCCACTTCTCTAAGTCTGTCAGAAATGTCTTGCCTAGCAAAGTAATGTTAGTTTTTTTGGTTTCAAATCCAAATTACTAGTTGTTAACCTCTCTCTGAATTCTCACCTTCAGTTATGAGTGATTCCTCTAATCTTTCCCCAATTTTTTCTAAGGTAAAAGCACAGATCTGTGCTTGTTTTAGTACAAGATGTCAAGTTTCTTCCTCTGATTCAGTAAATTTAGTGATGGGCCCAGGAATTTGTATTTTTAAGAAAGGCTTAAGTGCTTTTCTTCAACAAGCTTAAATCATGAAGAAAATTTTAGCTTATTTTGAGAGTAAATTAATTACCCTATTTAAGTGATAAACATTTAATCTATGATGAAAACCATTTTCTCATTTCTTCCTCTTCCTCTAAAGGAAGAATTCTTAACCTCTTATCATGCCATTCATCTCTTTGGCAGTTTGGTGAAGCCAAGAGATCCCTTCACAGAATAATACTTTAAAATTTATAAAAGAAAATACAAAAGACTACAAAGAGAACCAAATGTACTCAATGTAGTTATCAAAATATTTAAAAACAAACATATTTTATGGCAATATATTCACTTTATTATTAATGCATTAAATAAAATACCTGGCAGTGGGTCCAATAATTACCACAACTTCAAAGTAATGATGAACATAATGATTTCAGTGATACTGAATAAACTTTAATGTTATATAATATTTATGATTTATATTGATGAGCAAATTGAGATTCTGATAATACCACTTTGGACTGTTGCCAACATTCATAACCTGAGGAAATGCTAAATATCAATGAGAGGTTACTGAAAATAAAATGTAATTTTTGTAACTCAAGTTCAAGGACTTCTTGACATTGATTTTAAGAAATTTTGCTTTACAATTTTCTTCCAGAAATCTTTCAAACATGTTTTTACAGAAAGGTAAATGAAGTTTGTGGGATTTAGAGGAGAGATTGGGTAGATTAATACATATTCACTTAGAGAGGGTTTTGTAGGACTGTAACCAACAGTGTTCAAATGACTGATAATTTTCCTGTTTGTGGAATTCTCATTGGGTGTTTCTGAGGCACAGCCAGACAGAGAAAGAAGAGTCTTAATTGGTATCAAGAACACCTGGCACCACTGTTTTATTTTATCAGTTGGCTCTGCCTGAATTTCTTTTAGAAGTTTTGCAAACTTATCCCTCATGTCATCTTCTTTTTCTGGGCCTATCTTTTTCAGAACCTGAACAGCAATGTTGTTTATGTGATAGTGTAGCTTAGATTGGGGGCTGTCCTCTTGGCTTACATTCTTCTATACCTTTGAGGGTAAAGAAGTCCTAGCTGGATTGTTAGTGTTTGAAATACACAGGCAGGTATCACTAAACACAACTCAGGTGATTTTCTATCCCATTCCTAGTCTGCAAAAAGAAAAATTTGAGGGTAGCTGAGATGAACCTTTGCTTTCCTGTTGGCTCAGCAGGTAAAGAATTTGCCTGCAATGCAAGAGACACAGGAGATGAGGGTTCAACATCTGGGTCAGGAAGATCCCCTGGAGGACAGCATGACAACCCACTCCAGTATTCTTGCCTGGAGGGCTACAGTCCAAAGTGTCACAAAGAGTCAGACATGACTGAGTGACTACACACACATACACACACACGAGAAGAACCTAGAATTTTCTCTTTTTCTCTCTCTTCATCCATGGAGCAGTGTACTTTAGTCAGAAATAAAATATAGGAAACATAAAATGAAGGAAATGATGTAGCATGTCCTACACTGTAATCAGTTTTTAAGTGCAATAATCCCTGGATATTCATGGGGGGTTGCTTCCAGGACCCACTGTAGACAAAGACCACAGATACTCAAGCTTCATATTTGACCCTTCATATCCACAGGTTCCACACCCACAGATACAGAGGGTTGACTGCCTGTATAAAAGGAGAGAATCATGATTATGAGCAACTGCCCCTGCTGTTCTCCCCCTTATTCATAACAGTACTCCTAGGCAAGGTACTTGTTTGAATAAGAAAAATATTCAAAGGACACTTTGTTAAGGTTCTTTACCATAAATAATGCTCCACATGTTATATTGTATCAGTTAGGCAGAGAAATCACTCTTACAGAGATAAGCAAAATTGTTTTTTATATGCTGCCGCCCTCCTCCCAATATAAGTAGATTGCTATGTCAAGAACATCTTGGACAGGGATATGTTAAACTTGGACCAAGGAGTTCATTTTTTTAAACTATAAAAATAGAATATTCATTCTTTTCTACTAAGAGCCTGGCTGGGCAGTAATCCGACTAGAAACTGTCAACAAATGTTGCTCTGTAACATTCTACAAAACTCAGTTGCCATGGCAACTGGATCCCTGTGGATAAGAAAGAAAGAAACATATGGTTGATAACAGTCTTACTTCAAGAAGCCTAAAACCTATTTACAGGGTCATCATTCTTTCTGAGAAGTATCGTACTTAAAACCAAAAGTATCTTTAATCAAATATTCCAATGGACTGTTGAAAATGTTACTTTTTACATATATGAAGAAGTAATAGGAACAAAAGTGTTGAACTGCAAAATTTTCAGGATGTTCCATTTTCAGAGAGCAATATAAACCAAGGAAAAGTTCATATGCAATCAAAAGTGTATTGAATTTTACCTATTTATTCTTCCTCTATATTTAAAAGTATTCAAGTGATATTTATGAAGTACCTACTTTATGCATCAGAAGATAGTAGGCTTGTTGGTTCACAACAATGTTCTTGTTATTCAGTTGCTTATTAGTTATTAGAGCAGATAACTGCATAAACAAATAACAGCTGGAAAGTGAATAATATAAAACTATAATTAACATAGTAAAGTCACAAATAGCATTACAGGAGCATAGAGAACTTAATTAGGTGATCTTTTCTCTATAGTCCCATTGAACTTTGACAGTTCCATGAGTAACATAGTTATCACACTGTATGACAGTGCCTTACACATAGTGCTTGGCTAACAAATATACATTGCTTACTAACCATTTTGTTGATCTTAATATATATATACACATATCTGTTTGCCCACTAGATTATAATCAAATCATACTTTAGGTTATGGCAGTTAGAGCCTAGCATTGTGCCTAAATATATCATAAAGTGAAAGTGAATTTGCTTAGTCATGTCTGACTCTTTGCAACCCCATGACTGTAGCCTCCCAGGCTCCTCCATCCATGGGATTTTCCAGGCAAGAATACAGGAGTGGGTTGCCATTTCCTTCTCCAGGAGATCTTTCCAACCCAGGGATTGAACCCAGGTCTCCCGCATAGTAGGCAGATGCTTTTACCATGTGAGTCACCAGGGAAGTCCAAATACATCACAGACCTTCAAAAATAAATAAATAAATAAATACATGTGTGAATAATTTTGAAGACTGGATTTTTATTTGGGCCTTGAAGAATCAATACTTATCTACTCCTATAAGTAGGATATAGATAGGTATCTCAAGTTTTTCTATTTCAGTCACTCTGAATTTTCAAAAAAAAAATGAAATGGGTAAATTTGTAAATTACTATTCAATATCACTACTTCCTATCAAAGTTTTCACCCTTTTGGATGTTCAAAGAATAGTAAAAATTATCCCTTTAATGAGAAGTCTAGAGGCTTTACCATCCATTAACTATAGATAATATATTATGGTATAGGTAATAATATTTGATTCCTATAGGGAAAATCATAAGAATAGCAAGGATTTTTACTAATTAATGTCAGAATCAGGAATGAAACTCAAGTATTTCCCTTTCCACTACTATTAATAATATTAAACTATGCTTGTCATCTAAAATCCAAATTTTGTTCACAAAACCTTGAATCTTAATTTTCTCTTATGCAAAATGGGGATTTGAACTAGTGATCACTAATCATTATCACTAATCAGAGTACAACTCTGATGGACTGTGATTTTCAGTTTAAACTGACAAATTTTGCAGGAGAAAGGCATGTAAAATTTACCATCTATTTATGTGTCCTCAATAAAACTTAGTGTTTAGTACACCATTCTTTTTAAAGCATGATGACTGGAATAGAGCTGGGTTCTGTTTTAACATTGTGGTATCTATAAAGAAAGGTTTTGCTAAATAAAAGTATGAATAGGTTTTGGAGGTAATAAGAGTATTTAGATTAGCACTGTCCAATAGAATCCTCCCCTCTAAACACGTGTACAACCTTACACTCACACATGCATATGTGTTTCTTTGACCAGTGAATTCATCCATTTTTCAAGCTTCAATGCAAATGTTACTTGCTCTTTGTATAGTAGCCCTATCCAGTAGAACTTTCTGTGACAAAAGCAATGTTCTATGTACTGTAAAATACAGTAGACACTAGCCACATGTGGCTGTTGAGCGCTAGAAATGCAGTTAGTGCAAATGAGGAACTGAATGTTAATCTTGCTAATCTTAATATGAATAACCACATGAGGCAAACACTGGATAGCTCAATTTTAGACTATTCAAAAAAAGAAATGTTTCAATGACCTTAAATATTTCCCTTCACAAGGAAATGTTCATTATAAATCATTAACTATTCATCACATCAGTCAGAAAAGTGTAAATTGTGTATGAATTACTTCCTACACTTGAAAACAATCAAATTGCATTACTTTAAAATTATTTAGAATTAATAACTTTCACTATTTAATTATAATTTCCCCCTATTTCAAGAAAATGATAATTCCTTATCCTGGGTTTTACTTGACAGTTTTAAATCCATTATTATATCCTGATTTTCATATGATATTCACAAATCCTAGGAGTATAGATAAGTAAAATATTTTCTTGATTCTACAGATGAGGAAATTGAGAATCAAGAAGAGTGGTTCAGGAAAATAAGACCTCAATTTGCAGAGCTACAATCACAATCTAGGGCCTCTAATTTCCAAAACACAGCCTTTTTTTCTATTAAAATTTAAGTTAAAATAGTATGTCAGTAAAACTTCACTTAAAATTCATGAGGAGTTTTTGTTATTAAATTCCCAACAAAGATAGTTGATTTGCCACATTAACTCAATAACTACAAAACTGAGCTTTTCAAAAAGAAAAAAAGGAAAGAGACTGGTAACACAAATGAGAGAGTAATTTTAATTCATTTTAGCAGATTTTCTTTGCCTAAAGTCACGAATGAGATTGTTTAGACAGAGCAGAACAGTACACTAATATCTCTGTTATTTGATATGGGTGTTACTGTATTTTTTAAGGTATAGTTTCAGATTGGCAACAAGAATATGACAGGAAGAATTTATATTTTGCAGTTGAGAGTTTACAAGCATTTTTATAGGATTTAATACAAGGTAGCGTTGTCTGCTGTGTTAGAAAAGTAATACAGTGTTGAGTAGGTCACAAGTATGTGTTTGACCAATTTGAATTCCATGTGGATGACACACTACATAAACCTAATTTTCTTTTATTTATACAAATGTTTCATTCACTGACAGTTATAAAGCTCTGCGTTATTATTCACCTATAGAATGTTCCCCAAGGAAGTCGCTTCCCCAAAATGTGGTGCCATGGTCTCCTTAGACAGACCAAAGTGACAGATGTGTTTTTGTGCCCACCTTCTGCTCCTGGAAGACTTTTTAGAATGTTAGAATGCTCAGTTACTTCAGTCATGTCCACCTCTGTGACCCCATGAACCGTAGCACACCAGGCTCCTCTGTCCATGGGAATTCCCAGGCAAGACTACTGGAGTGGGTTGCCATTTTATACTCCAGAGGATCTTCCTGAACCAGGGATCAAACTTGCATCTCCTGTGTCTCCTGAATTGGCAAGCGGATGCTTTACCCACCGAGCCACGTGGGAAGGCTTTTGAAGGTGATGTCCATGGGATTTTCCAGGCAAGAGTACTGGAGTGGGGCTCCATTGCCTTCTCCCAGCTTTCAGTGGTTACTTGCAATACTTGAAAAATTTTGTTAAGTGTAACAGAAGTATAGAAAGATGAGTAAGGCTTTCTGTTTCCTCTGCCTATAAAATTCTTCCTCCAGATGGTTGCCTATCTAGCTTTCTCACATCTTAAGTACTTCATCAATGTTCACCTTACTGAGGCTTTTTTTGATTATTGCATTTAAAATATCAGCATTTTCTTCTAATTTCCTGCTTTATTTTTCTTTAAAAGATGTATCACCATTTAACATGCACAGATTTTATTTATTTATTGTATGTTTCTCTCCACAGAAACAAGGTTTTTCTTAGGTTTTGCATAGCTGTATTCCCACGGAACTTCCCTGGTGGCTCAGAATGTAAAGAATCCACCTGAAAAGCAGAAGACTTGGGTTTGATCCCTGAGTTGGGAAGATCTTCTGGAGGAGGGCATGGCACTCCCCTTCAGTATTCTTGCTTGGAGAATCTCCATGGACAGAGGAGCCTGGTGGGCTACAGTCCATAGGGTCGCAAAGAGTCGGACCCGACTGAGCAACTAAGCACAACCAAGACCTAGATCTGTGCCCATATAAGTCATATGTCCTCTCCCTTCCTTCTCTGTATGTCCTACTGATTGTCTTCAACCCCAGTGTTTTAGCTTGTAAGATTAGGCCTGGCTTAATGGATCACTGTACTATGGAACAAAAGTATTAATAATACTAAAACACTTATAGAATTCTGCACTAACAGCTACATTATTGTATTCAGGCCTTACATATAAAATACTAATCTTTTGTTTTATCAAAAACATTTCAACATTTTATTATCTTAATGAAGAAACAGAGTTGTACCTGAGAATAATATTGGGCTTTCTTGGCATAATAGTGCCTAATTATAACCATAAAAATGCACAATTTTGTTATTATAACTAAATAGCATAGAATCTCCCCAATTTCTAAGGGAGAAAAAAGTGCTTTCTTTTTAGTGTTAACTGTGCTGGATGTTTTTTATTACCTTTCCTCTTTTATTTGTTGTGATTTGCTGTTTTAATAACCATAGGTCAGAAACATGTGCTGTCCTAGCACACTGTGTATCACTCAACTCTTCCTTAAAGACTGATAATACCACAGCCAAATTTGAGAACTTCTATTCTTCAGTAACAGTCTTTTTCCAACTTAAAAGCCTTTTCTTTCTCTTCTTCTTGCCAATAATCAATTATGTGCTTGCTAAAAAGCCAGGTGGTTATCATTTATATTTTGAACTGTCTCGAAGGGAGCCAATATGGTCTTTGGCAGAAAGTAAGAGTAAACTGAAGACCCATTGAATCGCCAAAATTGCCTTGGTTACTTTTAGTTACTTGTTTCAGAAAGATAACATCTGAAGTTAGTCATTCTAATAATTACTGAGGCATAATTATATTTGAACCTAAAAATTGAAAGAATATTTAAGAAAATATTAAAATGGCATTGCCAGTTGTCATTAATAATCTTTAGATACAGATTGGGTTTTGTATCATGTATATATAGACAGTGAACTATAAATTGTTTACATGGGTTAGAGTGAAATGATTGAAGTAAATAGTATCTTTGGTTTTGAGAATATTCAAATTTTTCTGTCAATAAATGGCTCTTGTGGTCATGTCTGTTGATCTTTTCCCAGTAGCATGTCCCCTTGTGGAGTCATTCAGAATGTTCTGTTTTCTATTATCAACAACTACATCAAGATAATATCAAAATCTGGCTTACAAAGGTAAGTGCATTTTCAAGGCACAAATACCTTCTCGCCTGACGGATGCTCTGATTGCATCATTTTACCGTGCATCTAAACTTCTCTCAGAATATTCAAGGAAGCCTGCAGAGTTAGAACAAGTTGTGATTTCTCTATAAGAACGCCTTTGTCATGCTTCCTACCCAGAATTTTTCTGCATTATAATATTTAGCTAGCCTAATATATTACACTATTTTGTTGTCACAAGTGCCCCAAATGTGTTTTAATGTGAAAGTGCTGCATGTAGAATATTTAGAACATTCACTTTTTAGAATCAGAGTTAGGTAGATATTTAAATGGAGAAATAAAGTTGTTCTGTATATATGTAAGCCAGTTTAGATGTGAAGTGTTCCTTCTTCAGAATACTGTCTGCCATTTTCTTAAAAAAAAATTCTACCCTTCAATAGCTTTCAAATAGTTCTCAAATAATAGCAGAATAAAGACTACTTTCTCCCCACTTTCTCTGACATGTATGACAGAACAAGTTATTTCCTTGATAAATGTAGTGCAATCCATTTGTGTCTAAATCTTTACTTTTCATGACACATGTAAAATATGTTACCTTCTATCGTTTGCTTTTTGAATCACAAATTGGGATCATTGGTTGAATTAATTTCCTTTGAAATATCATTAATCTACACAAAAAAGAGTCTAGTGTGGACAGCTTATCAGCCTTATACCAGCACGACTGTATTTATTTATTCACTCACAAAGCTCTATAAGGACACTTGTCTACTGTTACTTCAAATATGGAGCAAAGAACAGCTCCAAATACACACATCACCAGAAGTTTTGAGAACATAATGAGGGGAGATCCTTACTTGTCTTTAACAAAGAACCACTGAGCTGAATATCCTTTGTTTACAAGAGCAGACTATGAGTGATTATCAGCATATAAGTACACAGGTAAGACCTGCATTGCAGGAGACACAGGTCTGATCCCTGTTACAGGAAGATTCCACATGCCATGGAGACATTAAGCCTATCCACCACAATTACTGAGCTCTCTAGAGCCCACATGCCACAACTACTGAAGCCCATGCACCTAGTCCCTGTGCTCTGCAACAAGAGAAACTGCCATGATGTCCATGTGTTGCAGCTAGGGAAAAGCCCGTACAGCAGTGAAGACCCAGTATGGCCAAAAAGAGATAGAGATAGATAGATAGAGAGAGAGAGAGAGAGAGAGAGAGAGAGAGAGAGAGAGAGAGAGAGAGAGAGAGAGAGAGAGAGAGAGAGCTGCCTCATATAATACACTTTGCCTGAATAAAACTGCAGATTATTCCCCATGGCTACTGCCTTATGTGGTCCACATATGTCTGTTACCTGTTGTCTTTGGACAAATTTTGTTTAGTCTTTCCCCCTGTGCTTTAAAAGTGTTAATTGTTTTCTTCTTCAACTAACATATTGTCCAGGGTTAGTGAACCAAAACGGCACCCTCTGACATGATAGTTCAATGTTCTGTTACTTTGAGAAACCCTAGTGACTAATTACCTTTAAATTTCCGCAAATAGACCTGCCATATGACCCAGCAACCCCATTGCTGGGCATATACACCGAGGAAACCAGAATTGAAAGAGCCACGTGTACCCCAACGTTCATCGCTGCATTGTTTACAATAGCCAGGACATGGAAGCAACCCAGATGCCCATCAACTGACGAATGGATAAAAAAGCTGTGGTACATATACACAATGGAATATTACTCAGCATTAAAAAAAATTCATTTGAAGCAATTCTACTCAGATGGACGAAACTGGAGCCCATTATCCAGAGTGAAGTAAGCCAGAAGCAAAAACAACAATACAGTATATTAACGCATATATATGGAATTTAGAAAGACGGTAATGAGAACCCAACATGCGAGACAGCAAAAGGAACGCAGATGTATAGAATAGACTTGTGGACTTTGTGGATGAGGGTAAGGGTGGGATGATATGGGAGAAGGGCATTGAAGCATGTTAATTATCATATGTCTAATCAATCGCCAGCCGAGGATTGATGCTTGGGGCTGGTGCAGTGAGGTGTCCCGGGGGGGAGGGAGGTGGGAGGGGGGTTCCAGAGGGAAAGCATATGTAAACCCATGGTGATATCATGACAATGTATGGCAAAAACAATAAAAAAAATAAAATAAAATAACATCAGAGATTAAGAGTTAAAAAAAAGAAAAATAAATAAATAAATAAATTTCCTCAATAATATATGCTAAGGTCTGCTTTACAACTTGCAGAGAAGTTTCTGACCTGAAGGAAATACTGTTATTTGGGATCTTGAGGGCATAGATTTTATTAATGTTGGACAATTTTTATGAAGTCCAGGCAAATGAGAAAAACCTTCATCATTACAGTAACTTTTAACTCAGTTTATTAGTGAACTTTAGCATGAAAAATTATGCCTACAACTTGTATTTAGTATAGATGAACACATAGTCTGGAGTTTCAGATTTATATGTACTTTATATTTAAATGGATTAATTTAATGCAACACCAGTAGACAATGGAATCTTATCATGGAATGGGGCAAAAGTACTTTAACAGAGGATCAATTTTTAGTATAAGCTTTAAAAGAGCCACAGGTGTTCTGATGCTTTACAGGTAAAATTAAACAAGTTCATGCAAAAAGAGTAAAAAGAATAAACAATTTGTTAATGTGGTGTATTACACTGATTGATTTGCAGATATTGAAGAATCCTTGCATCCCTGGGATAAAGCCTACTTGGTAATGATGAATGATCTTTCTAATGTGTTGTTGAATTCTGTTTGCTAGAATTTTGCTAAGAATTTTTGCATCTATGTTCATCAATGATATTGGCCTGTAGTTTTCTTTTTTTGTGGCATTTTTTGTCGAGTTTTGGTGTTAGGGTGATGGTGGCCTCATAGAAGATAAAACCCTCCAAAAAGCAGGAATAGAAAGAACTTACCTCAACATAATAAAAGCTATATATGACAAATCCACAGCAAACATTATCCTCAATGGGGAAAAATTGAAAGCATTTCCCTTAAAGTCAGGAACAAGACAAGGGTGCCCACTCTAACTACTACAATTCAACATAGGTTTGGAAGTATTGGCCACAGCAATCAGAG
>ML664659.1:5383852-5397987 GCA_007570785.1 Antilocapra americana | reverse complement strand
AAACAAAAGACCTATATATAGAAAACTATAAAACACTGGTGAAAAAATTCAAAGAGGACACAAATAGATGGAGAAATATACTGTGTTCATGGATTGGAAGAATCAGTATAGTGAAAATGAGTATACTACCCAAAGCAATCTATACATTCAATGCAATCCCTATCAAGCTACCAATGGTCTTTTTGAGAGAACTAGAACAAATAATTTCATAATTTGTATGGAAATACAAAACCCCTCAAGTAGCCAAAGCAATCTTGAGAAAGAAGAATGGAACAGGAGGAATCAACCTGCCAGATTTCAGTCTCTACTACAAAGCCACAGTCATCAAGACAGTATGGTACTGGCACAAAGACAGAAATATAGATCAATGGAACAAAATAAAAAACCCAGAGATAAATCCATGCACCTATGGACACCATATCTTTGACAAAGGAGGCAAGAATATACAGTGGAGAAAAGGCAATCTCTTTGACAAGTGGTGCTGGGAAAACTGGTAAACCACTTGTAAAAGAATGAAACTAGAAAATTTTCTAACAGCATACACAAAAATAAACTCAAAACAAAGTAAAGATCTAAAGGTAAAACCAGAAACTATAAAACTCCTAGAGGAAAACATAGGCAAAATAATCTCCGACATAAACCATAGCAGGATCCTCTATGACCCACCTCCCAGAATACTGGATACAAAAGCAAAAATAAACAAATGGGATCTAATTAAAATTAAAAGCTTCTGCACAACAAAGGAAACTATAAGCAAGGTGAAAAGACAACCTTTAGAATGGGAGAATAGCAAATGAAGCAACAGACAAAGAATCTCAAAAATATACAAGCAACTACTGCAGCTCAATTCCAGAAAAATAAACGACCCAGTCAATAAGTGGGCCAAAGAACTAAACAGACATTTCTCCAAAGAAGACATACAGATGGCTAACAAACACATGAAAAGATGCTCAACATCACCCATTATCAGAGAAATGAAAGTCAAAACCACAATGAGATACCATTTCACGCCAATCAGAATGGCTGCCATCCAAAAGTCTACAAGCAATAAATGCTGGAGAGGGTGTGGAGAAAAGGGAACCCTTTTACACTGTTGGTGGGAATGCAAACTAGTACAGCCACTATGGAAAACAGTGTGGAGGTTCCTTTAAAAACTGGAAATAGCACTGCCATATGACCCAGCAATCCCACTGCTGGGCATACACACCGAGGAAACCAGAATTGAAAGAGACACGTGTACCCCAATGTTCATCACCACACTGTTTACAATAGTCAGGACATGGAAGCAACCTAGATGTCCATCAGCTGATGAATGGATAAGAAAGCTGTAGTACATATACACAATGGAATATTACTCAGCCATTAAAAAGAATGCTTTTGAATCAGTTCTAATGAGGTGGATGAAACTCGAGCCTATTATGCAGAGTGAAGTAAGCCAGAAGGAAAAACACCAATACAGTATATTCACGCATATATATGGAATTTAGAAAGATAGTAATGATAACCCTGTATGTGAGACAGCAAAAGAGACAAAAATGTATAGAACAGTCTTTTGGACTCTGTGGGAGTGGGCGAGGGTGGGATGATTTGGGAGAATGGCAATGAAACATCTATATTATCATATATGAAATGAATCGCCAGTCCAGGTTTGATGCATGATACAGAGTGCTCGGTGCTGGTGCACTGGTCTGACCCAGAGGGATGGGATGGGAAGGTAGGTGGGAGGGAGGTTCAGGATGGGGAACACATGTACACCCATGGCAAATTCATGTCAATGTATGGCAAAACCAGTACAATATTGTAAAGTAAAAAAAAATTAAATTAAATTAAGAAAAAAAAAAGATTGACAAAGAATATGTGATTAATGAACTTTTTAGTGAAAAAAATAAAAGCCTACATGTAGAGATTGAAAAATGCCAATGAAATATCATTGAAATCATTGATATATTATTGAAATATCATTAAAAATCCCAGAAATATTGAAATCTTTTCAGTACTATATAATTTAGATATCACTAAAACCTGAGTAAACTAGAATAGTGTCTATATCCATACTTGCATCTGAATTGAGGAAAACAAGAATATATATATAAAGTGAGTTAAAGGAACAGCTGGATTTGTACAAATTTTGAATTAAATATAATTCTTAATGAAATAGAATTTTATTACTTTTCAGTACATTCAAAAAACTTTAAACTCATGACTAGCAAATTGTTACCAAGTAGAGGAACTGAGGAACTGACTTCTATGGATAAATGACCCATTTATAGTTAGCATATTAGTTATGCATAAGGAAATGAATGCCCCTGGAATGCTTGCACCAGCTTAAACATACACCAGCCCCCTGCAGATTTATTTGCAACTTTAAAAATCTACATTCAAGGTGACAATACTTAGGGTATGGGGCATTCTGGTTAATTGACATTTTTAATGAACTGGGAAAAATCCTAAACTTCTCGTTTTGATTGTCCTGATGCTAGTGATGTTTCAGTGAGTTCATTTTCCTTATTAAATGTGGAATATTTTGTTATACTATTTGAAACTACAAGGATGTGGATCATTATTACAGAATACACTGAGATACAAAAATGGATACATGATGCAGAATGAATGTTGACTGAATTTAAAACACATTCTTTGGAAGGCTTTTAGTTACATTTTAAGTAATTTTGTGATATCAACTTACTGTGATCTCATATGCCCCAATATATTAGTGAAGATGTTAATTAATTGAGGTTACAGGGTTCAACTTCGTGGCCTTATTATATATTTTGAGGCTAGACAAAGAATGTCTGAATTGCAAGTTAACTTTAATTTTTGCAAGGTTTAAAAACTAGAAAAGTACACAAAAATAAATAGCAAAATCCAACTGACCTGAAAAAATTAATGAATGATAGTATTTTTCATTTTGATTCAGATACTTTGTTATAAAGCAGTAGAATATTTCAGATCAAGTTGAGATTCCTCACAGTTCTATTTATACCACCTCCCAATGGCAACCAACATCATGTGCAATTATGGTGGTTTATAGACATACCAGACACAGAAGGCAATGGCACCCCACTCCAGTACTCTTGCCTGGAAAATCCCATGGCTCCTGGTAGGCTGCAGTCCATGGGGTGGCTAGAAGTTGGACACCACTGAGTGACGTCACTTTCACTTTTCACTTTCATGCACTGGAGAAGGAAACAGCAACCCACTCCAGTGTTCTTGCCTGGAGCATTCCAGGGACCGGCGAGCCTGGTGGGCTGCCATATATGGGGTCACAGAGTCAGACATGACTGAAGCAACTTAGCAGCAGCAGCAGACATACCAGATATACATCATTCTAGAATACATATGTTGTTGTTCAGTCACTAAGTTGTGTCCAACTCTATGTGACCCCATGGATTACAGCATGTTAAGCTTCCATGTCTTTCACTTTCTCCCAGAGTTTGCTCATTTATGTTGCTTGAATCAGTGATGCCATCCAACCATCTCATCCTCTGTCATCCCCTTCTCCTCCTGCCTTCAATCTTTCCCAGCATCAGGGTCTTTTCCAATGAGTCAGTTCTTCCCATCAGGTGGCCAAAGTATTGGAGCTTCAGCTTCAGCATCAGTCCTTCCAATGAACATTCAGGCTTGGTTTACTTTACGATTGACTGGTTTTATCTCCTTGCTGTCCAAGGGACTCTCAAGAGTCTTCTCCAACACCACAGTTCAAAAGCATTAAATCTTGGGTGCTCAGCCTTTTCCACTGTCCAACTCTCACATCCATACATGACTACTGAAAAAACGTAGCTTTGACTAGATGGACCTTTGTTGGCAAAGTGATGTATCTGCTTTTTAATACACTGTCTAGTTTTGTCATATCATTCTTTCAAAGGAGCAAGTGTCTTTGAATTTTATGGCTGCAGTCACTTTCAGCAGTAGTTTTGGAGCCCTAGAAAATAAAACCTGTGATGGGACTGAATGCCATGATTTTAGTTTTTTAAATGTTGAGTTTTAAGCCAACTTTTTCACTCTCCTTTTTCACTTTCATCAAGAGGTTCTTTAGTTCCTCTTTGCTTTCTGCCATTAGGGTGGTATCATCTGCATATCTGAGGTTTTCAATATTTCTCCTGGCAATCTTGATTTCAGCTCATGATTCATCCAGTTTGGCATTTCATGATATAGTCTGCATAAAAGTTGAGTAAACAGGGTGACCATATATAGCCTTGTCATACTCTTTTCCCAATTTTGAACCAGTCAGTTGTTCTATGTAAGGTTTTAACTTGCTTCTTGACCTGTATACAGGATTTTCAGTAGGCAGGTAAGGTAGTCTGGTATTCCCATCTCTTTAAGAATTTCCCATTGTTTGTTGTGATCCATATGGTCAAAGGCTTTCATGTAGTCAATGAGATGGAAGTAGGTATTTTCCTGGAACTCCCTTGCTTTCTCCATGATCCAACAAATGTCTACAATTTGATCTCTGATTCCTTTGTCTTTTCTAAACCCAGCTTGTACATCTGGGAGTTCTTGATTCACATACTGCTGAAGCCTAGCTTGAAGGATTTTAAGCATAAACTTATTAGCATGTAAAATGAGCCAAACTGTATGGAAGTTTAAACATCCTTTGGCATTGCCTTTCTTTGGGATTGAAATGAAAATGACCTTTCCAGCCCTGTGGCTACTACTGAGTTTTCCAAATTGATGCCATACTGGGTGCAGCACTTTAACAACATCATCTTTTAAGATTTGAAATAACTTAGCTGGAATTCCATCATCGCCCCTAGCTTTGTTCATAGTGATGCTTCCTGAGACCACTTGACTTCCCACTCCAGGATCTCTGGGTCTAGGTGAGTGACCACACCATCATGGATATCTGGGTCAGTAAGGACTTTTTTGTATAATTCTGTGTATTATTGCCACCTGTTCTTAATCTCTTCTGCTTCCGTTAGGTCCTTTCTGTTTCTGTCCTTTATCATGCCCATCGTGCATGATCTCTCAAATTTTCTTGAAAAAATCTCTAGTCTTTCCCGTTCTATTATTTTCCTCTATTTCTTTGCATTGTTCATTTAGGAAGGCCTTCTTATCTCACCTTGCTATTCTCTAGAAATCTATGTTCAGTTGGGTATATCTCTCCCTTTCTCTTTTGTCTTTTGCTTCTCTTCTTTCCTCAGCTACTTGTAAAGCCTCCTTAAACACCTTCTTTGCCTTCTTGCATTTCTTTTTCTTTGGGATGGTTTTGGTCATTTCCTCTTGCACAATGTTATGAACCTCCCTCCATAGTTCTTTAGGCACTCTACAAGAACTAATACCTTGAATCTATTTGTCATCTCCACTGTATAATCATAAGCAGTTTTATTTAGGTCATAACTGAATGGCCTAGTGGTTTTCCCTACTTCAACTGAAGCCTGAAATTGCAGTAAGGAGTTGATGATCTGAGCCACAGTCAGCTCCTGGTCTTGTTTTTTGCTAACTGTATAGAGCTTCTCCATCTTTGGATGCAAATAATATAATCAATCTCATTTTGGTATTGACCATTTGATGATGTCCATGTGTAGAGTTGTCTCTTGTGTTGTTGGAAAAGGCTGTTTGCTATGACCAGTGTGTTCTCTTGGCAAAACTCTGTTAGGCTCTGCACCACTCCATTTTGTACTCCAAGCCAAACTTGCCTGTTATTCCAGGTATCTCCTGACTTTCTACTTTTGCATTCCAGTCCCCTATGATGAAAAGGACACAACTTCATGGATCACAACCTTGCCATGGAAAACGGGCTATGAACTCAATGAAGTCATGAGCCATGCTGTGCAGGGCCACCCAAAACGGACAGGTCAGAGTAAAGAATTCTAAAAATATGTGATTCACTAGAGGAGGGAATGGCAAACCACTCCAGTATTCTTGCTGTGATAACCCCATGAACAGAATTTATATATACACAAGCATATACATGCATGCATATATACATATGCAAAAAGTATATACTATCATATTTTTCTTTGGGTCACTTGTTGAAGTTAACATGAATTGTATCTGTTGAACTACATTGCATTTTTTTACTCTATAGTATTTTTAATATTTCTCGATATCAATATAGAAAATTATAGTTTTGAGATGTATGATCCTATTATAATTTCCTTAATTGTTCCAGGTTTAAGTGCATGTATGCACTTCAACTTACCACATCACTCTACTTAATTTCTCAAATTGTATGTAATTATTTTATATTGTTAGGTTTTACAGGCTTCCACTATGGTTTGCAATTGTAATGATTTTTATTTTTTGTCTGGCTATTGATTGTAAAAACTGATAAATGTCTTCTATTGTTATGATTTTTGTTTAATACAATAACTGTATCATGATTGGTCAACAGAAAATAATAGAATTCTGTATCACTAAAAGTACCAAAAAATAAAATTCTAGTTTACTCAATATTACAATTAAATTTTGCCTGAAATATACATAGGAAAATATGTACAAACTCTAGGTATGCATATTAACTTATTCATGAATATCACTGTCTGAATATAATACAATTATTTATCCAATCTTTCAATGATAAACATTTGCCTTATTTCCAGAGTTCTGCTTTTTACAATATTTTAATACACTTCCTTATGCGTCTCCTGATAAGCATGTGTAGGTTTTCCAAGAGAAGTCGAACTGCTGAGTTATGAAATATACTCAGAGTTAAGATGTTCTGGTGAATATTTCATGTGCTCAGGCCCTGTTTACATGTTCCCACAACACTGATACATGTTTACCTGTTCTGTTTACCTTGAGGCTTTTCTGGTTATAAAGCCATTTGTAAGAAAAATTTGGTTTCAGAGCCCTTACTTTATGGGTAGTGTGCTGTCAAACACTACAACCAAGCAAAGGAGTCCTGTGTCCGGAGGGACGGTAACTACTTTGCCCTAGGAAGCCTAGCTCCGGCTGCATGTATCCATGGGACAGAGCACCTGAATCTTCTTCTGTGTGAGAGACAGATTTGTGTAACCACAAGCCCTGCTGTGTATATCCAATTCTGATACAAATTTTAGTTTTATTCTATTTCCTCTTCTGGCTTGGTTTCTTTCTTCATTTCTGGCACCCTAAGATTTCTCTCTCTTGATGTCGAACTCAGTTATATATCTCAAAATCATTGTGATGTGGGTGGGAGGTGATATAGAATGGGGTTAGAGTGTGTCCTACTGTGTCAGCTCAGTCTACCCTATTGACTGGAAACAAATCAATGGGTGTTTACAAATTAAATTCTACTTTCTAAAGCAGTGGCACAGGTGGCACTTGGCTCTATTGACACTCTGCTAAAAAGGGCACAACTTTGTGAAGAGAAAGAGAAGCCAAAGAGGGCAATTTTGTGAGTTGAATATATCCCACTGACTTTTCTCTACAAACTGGTGGAGTTGGTGAGCAGGAGGAGAGGAGCCAAATAGATATATGTACTACATATGACAGTTTTAGGGAATTAGATGGCTTCCATAAATGAATTTTACCCAAAACTTCGATGTACCTCTTTAGCTTCTTTTAAATATTTCTTCCTGGAGATGCAGTTGTATGATTTTTTGACCATTTAATAAATAATTTCTTGGTCATGATTTAACCTTAATAGTAAGCATTCAAGATTGTGCTTATTATATAAATCAGGACCTCAGAGTTTTACTACACTGGGTAGCACCACTTGACCCTAAACTAAATAGCTTTTTATTTTTATAGCTTCTTATGCTTACTTCTTTTTTTTTCATTTCTTCATTATTTTATTTATTTATTTATTTATTTTAATTTTCTTTACATTATCGTGTTGGTTTTGCCATACATTGACATGAATCTGCCATGGGTATACTTGTGTTCCCCTTCCAGAACCACCCTCCCACCTCCCTCATGATTCCCTCTCTCTGGGTCATCCCAGTGCACCAGCCCTGAGCATCAAACCTGGGCTGGCGATTGATTTCACATATGATGATTAACATGTTTCAATGCCATTCTCCCATATCATCCCACCCTTGCCCTCTCCCATTTTGATGCCTAGGTTTCTCAGACTAGGATAGACAACTCAAATAATGCTGCTGCCTTTTAGTTTGCTGTCAGGTAACCCTGTATTTTTATCAATGTGCCTGCTTCTAGGTTCAGCACATCACTTTCTAAACATGTGGGCTGAGAAAAGAAAGATGAGTGTTGATCTGAATATAGGCCAAGATAGTCCATTTGGCTGGAAAACATTTTCTAGTCAATCTGTTACTTGAATTTTATTATTATGGACTTTGACTCATTTATTTATTCATCCACTTTTGCTACTTAGAGATGAGATTTGCCTTTTCTTTCTGAAATCCTGTCCTTTTATCTCGTTAGGTGAATTTGTAATATAAAATCTAAACATTCAGCATACATGTTTGTATGCATGTACATAGGAACCAGCTTCTGAGTCCTGAAATCCCAATGATGTCATAAATCTAGAAAACATGCCTTTTTCCTGTTAATTGTTACTTCTAGGGATTTGACTAAATTTAATTTAAAAATTTTGTCATGGACACATTATAGGTTATGCCAGGTAATTCAGTTAAATACTTTAATGAATAAATTTTATACATATTTTGAGTGAGAAAATGGAATAAACAAGACAAAAGGTCTTCCAAGAAAAATATTTTTTGAAATACAGTACATTTTCTCTTTCAAATATCAGTATTTTGAAAAGATAAGACAACATCTCAAAATAGTTTTGAGGTTACTGTTATGAAAAGTCTTTTGAGTGTATCAAATTTGCCCTTTTCTGAATATGTGCTATGAGTTGATTATTTGAAAATATATTTCTCTATTTTTTAAACCAAAATCTCAAAACATATTTTTTAGTTTGAGCACTTCTTTTAGCAGAAGTTCAAGCTTTTGCTTCTGCATTACTATTTCACATGTGCTACAATGGACCATAGTCATTTTCATTGAAGAGGACAAAGAACAAGTAAAAGAGAACATTTATGAACTGTTATAAACTGTAGTATTTATTTAGGTCCTTTCAACACTGAAGACTTCTTTTTTGTCCCACTGGTATTTTTATATTATATATATTTTTTATTTAAAAGAAAATATCCCTGAACAGCACTTTCCAGTGTCCCCCACTGTGCTAAACAATCATTTTGTCTTTCATCAACCATTTAGGGTGATACTCTGAGGACAAACAACACCAGGGTTCTGCCTCCATGCCAAGCACCAGATTGTCTTGACCACTCATTGGACTGTAAAATTAAAGCACTGTTGGAAGCAGCACAAGCTGGAATCAAGATTTCTGGGAGAAATATCAATAACCTCAGATATGCAGACGACACCACCCTTATGGCAGAAAGTGAAGAGAACCTAAAAAGCATCTTGATGAAAGTAAAAGAGGAGAGTGAAAGAGTTGGCTTAAGGCTCAACATTAAGAAAACCAAGATCATGGCATCTGGTCCCATCACTTCATGGCAGATAGATGGGGAGACAGTGGAAACAGTGTCAAGCTTTATTTTGGGGGGCTCCAAAATCACTGTACATGGCAATTGCAGCCATGAAATTAAAAGACGCTCACTCCTTGGAAGGAACATTATGGCCAACCTAGAAATCATATTGAGAAACAGAGACATTACTTTGCCAACAAAGATCCATCTAGTCAAGGCTATGGTTTTTCCAGTAGTCACATATGGATGTGAGAGTTGGACAGTGAAAAAGGTTGAGTGCCGAAGAATTGATGCTTTTGAACTTTGGTGTTGGAGAAGACTCTTGAGAGTCCCTTGGACTGCAAGGAGATCCAACAAGTCCATCCTAAAGGAGATCAGTCCTGGGTGTTCATTGGAAGAACTGATGTTGAAGCTGAAACTCCAGTACTTTGGTCACCTCATGCAAAGAGTTGACTCATTGGAAAAGACCCTGATGCTGGAAAGGATTTAAGGCATGAAGAGAAGGGGATGACAGAGGATGAGATGGCTGGATGGCATCACCAACTCGATGGACATGGGTTTGGGTGGACTCCAGGAGTTGGTGATGGACAGGGAGGCCTGGCGTGCTGCGATTCATGGGGTTGTAAAGAGTCTGACACAACTGAGTGACTGAACTGAGCTGAACTGTTTTTTTATATTTAAAACCTGCTTAAATAAGTATAATTGAATAATTTAACAAATATCTATTGAACATCTTCTATATGCAAAACACTGTGCTAGTGTAATTCTCTTTGTATACTTAAGTACTTTCTATTTTTTGTAGATCTGTCCTCTATGTATCTTCTTTTTCTCTCTACTTCTATCCCTGCTTCAGGGAAGTTATTAGAATACACACAAATGATGTTCTCTGAATTGTCTGAAGAGTACTGTTCTTGTAACCTTCATTACCAAGTTTGATTACCAAGACAGATCCAACTGATGGAGCAATAGGTCAATGATAGCAACTTGTTTGGAAGGACAACTGAACCAGTAACTGACAAGCTTGGCTTTAAATGCTCCTTTAAACTGTGTTTGTCAGTGCCTCATAACAGAGACAGGGATTAATAGTGTTTTGATTGTCACTATAACTCAAAGGGATCAACCCAAGGATCCGAGAGAAATATTAGGCCAAACTTTTATTGTGAGAAAAGAGAAATAATTCAGTTAATAATAGAGCTGGCATTTATTTGATTTATATTTATATTCTCTCAAGGTTCTCCATCCTCCTTAAATGGTGTATAATAAAAGGAGGCAGTATTCATGTTAAAAGGAGCTGAGCTTATAATCTAGAAAGGAAAACTGATCAGACCACTATATTCTAACTTTTAAAATACAATTAGTTCATCATTCAGCTTTGCAGTTATAATTAATGTAGCTTAGTTTTCTTCAACTAAATCTTCTCTTGCCATTTGTATGGTTCAAACTGGTAGGAGCCTATCTCTGTATTTTAGCACAAGTGTATGAATTTCCACCGATTTAAGAGTGTTTGACCAGTTAAATGTTGCCTGAACCGTTATTAGCATTTTAATTGGTTGCATTATGGAGAAGGGTTGTTCTACTGTGTTTCCCCCACACTTTTATTCTTACATAGCTTCCTAATAGCTTAATGGTCCATCTGGATCATTTCCTCTACAATAGTTTAATTCTATTTGCTAGTTTTGTCATCTGTAGATTTTCAATTTAAATATTTAGAAACAACACATGATGCCATATTGCTTAAGTGGTTTAGTGTAATTGTTTTGAAAGCATGAACAAAACATGCCTCATGTGTTATTTTTATAAAATTTAAATGGAAGTTAATTTATACAGAAGAATAATCAAACCCCTGCAGATATATATTATCATTCAGATATGTAGCTCTGCATGGGACATCAAACACGAACAACTGAAAAATATGCTTTCCTTTCACCCTGCTGCTGTTGTGTTTCATATTTGTGTATAAGATGGCTCATCTTACACAAAGTTTCCTAATTTCTTATTCTTGGATGATAGGAAAGAAACTCAAGGGTATCAAATGTCACATGTTTCTTGGATTTTTCTGGAAAAGAGGGGTTAAACTTGTATTTGAAAATAGAAATAAAAATACCCAAGTTGCTTGCTGTGCTGTCCAGATAAATAAAGTCTTTATCAGGAAAACACACTCTTTGTATCCTGGTGCTAGAACAAACCAGCATATAATCCAACTCTGGTATATTAATTCTAACAGATTGAGTTGGATGAATGTGATTAATTACAGTAGAGCATTAATAAAAAAGGGATATGATAGTTTCCCTCAAGAATTTACAGATTGTTATGTAGGAAAGAATTAGTCTATTTTTTCATCCTCTCAATGACAGAATTAGAAGCAATAGGCCATAGATATAACAGGAGAAAAAAAACTGTTGATTCTGTAACATAAATTGTTTCAGTGGCATGAACTGCCTAACAATAAACTGATTTTCCACAAAAGGGATTGACTACACATTGCTGAATCTGTTTAACTAGAGACTTAGTTTCTTCATGGTAGCAGATACACATTGAATTCAAGTATTGTGAGAGGACTGGGCCAGATAACTGTTAATATAACTCTACAATCTAGAGAAGCCATGATTTCTGTAGTTTTAAAAACAACCAGTAAAACCAAACATGAAGAGAAACCTTCAGAGCATTGGTGATATGCAATAGCTAGTGGGATACTTCCCTGCATCCTGTTTGTAGTAGTGTTAGGAAGCCCAATATTTGCTTTCAGACAACTTCTCATCTGGCTTGTGTCAATGCATGGGATTTTCATCATATTGCTTACTTCTTTGGAAACTTCTGGGTGCATGCACATTTGACCTGGATGCAGGAAGGAGAGTTTCAAATGAGTTGTGGAACCATTCAGAAGGCGTTTAGTTTACTATATGAAAATCCTATCTTACCACAAATTTGAGCATGACACCTTACATAGTGCCATGCAATGATCCCTCTTTGTTTGTAGGCAAGTATAAACACTTCTAATGAGATTTGATTGAGTTTGTAAGCAGATTTGAACCTACCTCTCAAATCTCAACTCCTATTGCTTATGCTCCAAATCAAGGTATTTGTCATTCTTCCAAAATTCCTCATTCTTCCTTATCTCTGTGGCTTCAAACACACTATCCTGCTACTGAAAATGTCAGTTTACCTTTTTTTTTTTTTGCTTAGGGAATGCCTGATCATCCCTCAAGACTCTCCTCAGACACAAAATTTTCTCTGAGGGCTTTCCTGATCTGTTGGGTAAACTTAGTCACTCCCTCTTCTATTTTCTCATAGAATTTTACAAAATCTCAACTCTAATACTCAAACTTGTTGTGTCAAGCTTTTCATTTTTAAGTATATTTTCTAGTCCTTGCCATTGGATAATATCTGACTGCTTTTTAGTCTGTTACACCAAGCTCCTCAGGGCCAATGAATCGTGTTTAGTCATCTATTGTATCTTCAGTGTTTAGCTCATAGCCCCACAGAATATAGGTATTCAGTTAGTTTTTGTTGGATATTGTATGTTTAGGAGGAATCTTCTAGTTGATGAATTTGTTTATTGACCAGAACATGCATAACCTTATAAGGAGGAAATGTAGGGACATGTCCAATGCATTGTGTCCTACTGAAATTCTGGCTGTATCCATTAAACAGAGTGCTTATGATGGACAAATACCTGGAAATGGAAGAAAGCAGAGAGTGAGGAGCAAAAAAAAGCCTATAAAGAGACAAAGGAACACTGAAATTGAGGGTTTAAATTAACTTATCCATGAAACAGAAACAAAACTCACAGACATAAAGAACAGACTTGTGGCTGCCAAGGGGGAGGGGGTGAGAGAGGGATAGATTGAGAGTTTGAGATTAGCAGATGTAAACTATAATATATATATAGGATAGATGAACTGTATACTACAGGTAATCATATTTAATATCCTATGACAAATCATTATGGAAAAGAATACTGGAGCATATTATACAGAGTGAAGTAAGTCAGAAAGAAAAACACCAATATAGTATGTTAGCACACACACACACACACACACACACACACACATATATATATATATATATATATATATGTAATTTAGAAAGATGGTAACAATGATCCTATAAGTGAGACAGCAAAAGAGACACAGATATAAAGAATAGACTTTTGGACTCTGTAGGAGAAAGTGAGGGTGGGATAATTTGAAAGAACAGCATTGAAACATGTATATTACCATATGTGAAATAGATCACCAGTCCAGGTTCAACACATGAAACAGGGCACTCAAAGCCGATGCACTGGAACAACCCTGAGGAATGGGATGGGGAGAGAGGTGGGAGGGGGGTTCAGGATAGCAGACACATGTACACCCATGGTTGATTCATGTCAATGTATGGCAAAAACCACTACAATATTGTAAAGTAATTAGCCTCCAATTAAATTAATTTTTAAAAAGAATTGATATGTGTGTGTGTGTGTGTGTGTGTGTGTGTGTGTTAGTTGCTTATTCACATCCAACTCTTTGCAACTCCATGGACTGTAGCCTGCCAGGCTACTCTGTCCATTTCGGATACTCCAGGCAAGAATACTGGTTGGAGTGGGTAACCATTCATTTCTCCAGGGGATCATTCCAACCCAGGGATTGAACTCAAGGCTCCTGTATCACAGGCAGATTCTTTACCATCTGAGCCACCAGGGAAGCCCATACATATGTGTGTGTGTGTGTATATATATATATATATATATATATATATATATATATATATATATAT
>ML664659.1:5310878-5383842 GCA_007570785.1 Antilocapra americana | reverse complement strand
TATATATATATATATATATATATATATATATATATATATATATATATGTGCGTGTGTGTGTGTATACACACACATATAAAACTGACTCATTTTGCTATTCAGCAGAAACTAACACAACATTGTAAATTAAGTATATTTCAATGAAATAAATGTTTATTAAATGTAAAACAAAAAAATTCCATAGAAAAAATACTTGGGCATGCCCAGGTTCTGAGGACTACATTCTTTGAAGCTCAAAACTAGAGTGAAGTTTTCCATTCATAAAGAAAGGTTAATGTCATTTTATGGGTTATTGGGAAACTGACATATACTTGATTTCTGTGTACTAGGAATTATAAATTCAGGACCTCCTTAAGAATTATGTTCAATTGCTAAAATTAAATCAAAATCATAATTCTGTTTTGCCTATCTTACAGTCATACTTTTTGACTCAGAATTAGTAGTGACTAAGTAGAAGCATATTACAAATACCCATGCACCAGAGATCAACACTGTTAAAACATGACTTCAAACTTGCTTATCTGCTCAACTCTAAGTTAACACATTTTGGTATCTCCCCCTCTAGGCACAGCGTGTCAATCACATTGAATGACATACCAAGATAAAAGCATCACTACCTTGGCAAGAACAAATAAACACAGAAAGACTTCCA
Organism: Antilocapra americana; assembly: GCA_007570785.1. NCBI lineage: Eukaryota > Metazoa > Chordata > Mammalia > Artiodactyla > Antilocapridae > Antilocapra > Antilocapra americana. The sequence goes on along the minus strand of ML664659.1, from coordinate 5,383,190 downwards.
AAACATCAAGCTGAATGCAGGGCTATTTTATTATATGTTTGTTTAATCAAAAGATGTTATTTAAACTGTATGCTGCCTCTGCTCTATGGAGACGTGAGCATTGTTAGAAGTATGGCATAACAACTCTTGTCATTATTTTGGTAGGTTTTTTTTAAAAAATAATTTCCAATTACTGGAGACAAAGGACACACCTGGCATATTATTTCATGTGTAAAGTTTTCCATATTTAAATATATTTTTTTATTTCCTGAAGAACTTAACAATTTTAATTAATTTTACACACTGCATTTATTTATTTATACTTGTATTTGAGATGGAAATGTATGACGGTCATGATGGTTTTGCTTTCCTGGATACTAAAACTTGCAAGGGGATGGGGTGTAGGTGAGATAAATATACATTTGAGAAAGAAGCCAAAAGGCTAGGAATAAAACTGAATCATCAGCAATTGATGTCTTGTAAAAGTTCTCATTTTATTTTTCATGTTTAAATACAATGAAACTTATGCATACTTACAAAGTGATAGTAACCAAGTTCAGCTTATTATTTCAGGAGATAGAGAAATGAAGAAAACTTGATTCTTCTTTTTAAAGTTGTGCTGTTGACATATCAGCATATTTTTCTTACATAATTGTTTACATCAGATGCTCATAATATGCGAGATGTAGCAAGGATTATGCTATAGCTACAAAGAATTCTCTCACTCTTCATTAACCAGGTACTTCTCAAAAACATTGAAATCTCTATCATATTTACTTATCCTAAAATGGGGTATAAAAAACTGATAAGTTTTAAATATAATATATCATTTTGAACAAGGCCTCTTTATTAATTTTTGGTACAGAGTCTTAACTTTTTTCTAATTTGTCTATGAACAGAACACAAGACAACATTTTTTCTCACAAGAGCTAAGTAGGCTATTTTCAGTTACTACACATCTAGTGAGGAAGCTAGGGATCAAGTTATTTCTCCAGTTGGCAGTTCTCCTTCTTATTTTCTTTTAACAGTCACTGTTCCATATTTTAAAAAGAGCATCCTCAAATTAGGTCAGATAGTATCAAGTTGGCTATTTTTCATAGAGAGTTTAGGGAATCTACCCTGACCAATATTCTGTTTGTATCACAGATTCCAGATGGTAGTAGCTGATAAATTTCCTCTCTGATAGATTAAGTATATGTCTTGATTAACACTGTTATGAATATATTAAAATCACATACATGAGTTGAAATATGACCTCTGTCACCTACTAGTTAAGTTTCCTTGGATGAGTCATTTACCCTCTTTAAGTCTCAGATTCTATGTCTTTAATTTTTCTTTGGCAATACCATTTTAGCTTTTAAGTTAATATGAAGTTAAAACATCAAGCACAGTTTCTGGGATATATTGAATACTCAAAAAATTTCAGTTTCCTTTTATCCCTCTGATCTGTATGAGTATGTCCAATTTTGTTTTAGTTTTTGGTATCGCACGGTTTCCTTACCTTTGGGGAGCCCATCTTGAAAATATATATCTTTTGTTTAAGGGACACTGGCAAAAACTATAAATGCTTCAGTGAAAAATCATGCCACTGGAGACACAAATGTATTTCTTATAGATAGTACAATTCTAATTTAGTTTTCAAGTATTTAAGGTAATATGATATTGATGACATGGTTTGGAGAGCAATAATTAAATATTTGACACAAATCCTTACTAAGCAGCCTATAGAGACATGCCACATAGCTAGGAAAAATATTGTTCCAATATTAGAGGCAGGAAAAATCCTTGTTCACTAAAAACATAACATTTGCATTTTATAGTCTAATAAAAAATTTCCTAGAATGCTAATATAGCTATTATTTAAGAAAGCATTCAGTAACATGTAAGCCCTTTTGAAAATAATAAAATTAGATTTTAAGAATTTTTTGAGATTCACATATAATGAACTTTTCACAACAAAAGGCTTTATATAATCCAAAAAGCAAGAGAGTTCCAGAAAAACATCTACTTCTGCTTTATTGACTATCCCAAAGCCTTTGACTATGTGGAACACAATAAACTGTTGAAAAGTCTGAAAGAGATGGGAATACCAGACCATCTGACCGGTCTCTTGAGAAACCTGTATGCAGGTCAGGAAGCAACACTTAGAACTGGACATGGAACAACAGACTAGTTCCAAATAGGAAAAGGAGTACATCAAGGCTGTATATTGTCACCCTGCTTACTTAACTTATATGCAAGGTACATCATGAGAAATGCTGGGCTGGAAGAAGCACAAGCTGGAATCAAGATTGACAGGAGAAATATCAATAACCTCAGATATGCAGAGGACACCACCCTTATGGCAGAAAGTAAAGAGGAACTAAAAAAACCTCTTGCTGAAAGTGAAAGACGAGAGTGAAAAAGTTGGCTTAAGGCTCAACATTAAGAAAACCAAGATCATGGCATCTGGTCCCATCATTTCATGGGAAATAGATGGAGAAACAATGGAAACAGCATCAGACTTTATTTTCTGGGGCTCCAAAATCACTGTAGATGGTGATTGCAGCCATGAAATCCAAAGATGCTTACTCAGGAAGGAAAGTTATGGCCAACCTAGATAGCATATTGAAAAGCAGAGACATTACTTTGCCAGCAAAGGTCCGTCTAGTCAAGGGTATAGTTTTTCCAGTAGTCACGTATGGATGTGAGAATTGGACAGTGAAAAAGGCTGAGTGCCAAAGAATTGATGCTGTTGAACTGTGGTGTTGGAGAAGACTCTTGAGAGTCTCTTGGACTGCAAGGAGATCCAACAAGTCCATCCTAAAGGAGATGAGTCCTGGGTGTTCATTGGAAGGACTGGTGTTGAAGCTGAAACTCCAATACTGTGGTCACCTCATGTGAAGAGTTGACTCACTGAAAAAGACCCTGATGCTGGGAAGGATTGGGGGCAGAAGGAGAAGGGGAAGACAGATGATGAGATGGTTGGATGGCATCACCGCCTCTATGGACATGGGTTTGGTTGGACTCCAGGAGTTGGTGATGGACAGGGAGGCCTGGCGTTCTCCGGTTCATGGGGTCGCAAAGAGTCAGGCACGACTGAGTGACTGAACTGAACTGAACTGATTACAAGACAAAATTTGTCATTGAGGAGAGGGAAAGCATCATTGTAGTCATACAAAACATACTTGTTAGAGTTTATTACAATTATTTTTATAATAAGAAAAATACATTGAACATTATAAAATATTTGTAAAGAAAAATGGCCAAGATCATTTCCTTAGAAAGGAAGCATTCTAAATTCTACATTAACAAGTTATTTAGTAATCCAATATAATCCTGAAGGCTTGGGGGGAAGGATTCAGAGAAAATGCTATACCCATTTCCTACCTTTCAAAAAGCTGAACTCTAATTAGAGAAAGAAGGCTAATATGCATGAAACAATATCTCATAAAACTATATAGGATACAATTCAGAGCTAAGTTAAGTAGCATGAACTCATAAGTATTACACAGGTTCTGAGAAGAAAGAGATGATTTATCTCCAGACTAACTGAAGATAACTTCAAGAAAGGGGTGGAATTCAACCTGGACTTAAACAAAAATGTGGAATTTGTATCGGCAGAAGAAGGCTTATTTATATAACAGACCACAATTATTATACAAGCAAAGTATTTGACTGATGAATGAGCATGGAACACCAGTGAGAAATAAAACAGAGGAAACATTTCAGTGAGGATGAAAGCTATAGAATTATACTAGGACAGGTTTAAACTATGAAACACAAGCAGAGTTATTTGGACTTGATGTCACAGGAAACAATATAGAAAGTATACCTTGCTAGAGATTTCCCAGATGTGGGCCATGGGAGACTAGGGATATTGACAAGGAGCCTGTTGTAAGCATGAAATCACCACTTGAAGAAAGGAACTAAGAGGATTTAGTAACTGAAAACAAAGTTAGGATTTTTTTCTGGTGATAGTTTATATATTTCAGTTTATAGAATAAACTTCTGCGATGTCTATGTACTCTTCAAACTAATTTTATCTTCAATAGAGGATACTACCAGCAGACTGCAGAAGTGCCTCAATCACAGTAATGTTGGCTGAAGAGTAGCCCAAGATAATGTTCTTTTGCATAAGATTGAAATAAGTAAGTTTTCATGCATTTGTGGGTGGGAAAAAAAGAATATGCTGAAAAAACAATCAAAATTGAATACTAGTCATTAGATATTTGTAAACGCTCACTGTTTTATGTATTTCTTGCTAATTTATCTATTATTAAATGTATCTGATCTATTTCCAGTGTTATCTTTTTAGCTAGATAAGGAATTTATTGAGATATAATTCATATATCACACAATTCACCCATTTAAATGTACAGTTTAAGGGTTTTCCTTTTTGTGTATAATATGCCAATATTTTGTAGAGTGAATACTAACTAATAAGTAGAATTGTTTGTTTTTAGGAACAAAACTGGAGCCTATTATACAGAGTGAAGTAAGCCAGAAGGAAAAACAACAATACAGTATACTAACGCATATTTATGGAATTTAGAAAGATGGTAACGATAACCCTGTATGAGAGACAGCAAAGGAGATGCAGATGTATAGAACAGTCTTTTGAACTCTATAGGAGAGGGCAAGGGTGGGATGATATGGGAGAACAGCATTGAAACATGTAAATTATCATATTTCCAGTTATAATTTAGAACACTTTACTCAAACTTACTGTAAATGAAAACCTTGGAATGTGCCTCTTTTAGGGCAACTGTACATCAAGCCATCTCAACATCAAGACCTTTCCAATTTCTTGCAGCTGTCAGTGCCTTAATTCTGTCTGAGCCAAGGGCTGTTATTCACCTGATTCAGATAATCAGAAGAATAGTATTACCTCCCCTTCTGGCCTACAATAATCTAGAAATGCCTTTTGTTTTGATTTTTTAATTCAAATGAATTACATAATGCTTTTGTCTTGGCCAGAGAAGGTAATTAATGTAACTGGCTCTGTCTCCATTTCGGTGTGAAACCCAAATATCTTGCTTTTGAGATCAGAAAAAAGGACCACATTCTTGTTCATGAACAAATATTTTCTTCTAAAATATATTGCTGCTACTGGCCAAAGTAGGTTTCATTTTAAATAAAATATAATGCTTTTCTTAGTAATATTAGTCTCTTTCGGAACAACTTACCTTTGATTTCTTGTAACTCTTTGCTGTATCATAAAACACAAGTAGTTGCAAATTTCTTACCATCTTTATCATCTGGAATATTGGCCCTGATATTTGATGAAACCTAATTTTCTTCTCATTGTAATATGCTTATTATATTACTAGGTTAGTTCACTCAGTAATATTTATTGACAACATTCTATGTGTCAGGTTCTCTTCTAGGATCTGAAGAGATAATGGTAGACAAGACAGGTCAGGCAGAAACTTTATAGAAATACCAAACTTACTGAATGGCAGACACTCCTTGATATGGGTACAAAGAAACACCAAACTTCAGTACAGCTTTCATCAAACAGAATTGAAAGAGACACGTGTACCCCAATATTCATCACCGCATTGTTTACAATAGCCAGGACATGGAAGCAACCTAGATGCCCATCAACTGACAAATGGATAAGAAAGCTGTGGTACATATACACAATGGACTATTACTCAGCATTAAAAAAAAAACTCATTTGAATCAGTTCTACTCAGGTGGACGGAACTGGAGCCTATTATCCAGAGTGAAGTAAACCAGAAGGAAAAACAACAATACAGTATACTAACGCGTATATATGAAATTTAGAAAGATGGTAACGAAAACCTTGCATGCGAGACAGCATAAGGAACGCAGATGTATAGAACAGACTCGTGGACTCTGTGGAAGAGGGCAAGGGTGGGATGTTATGGGAGAACGGCTTTGAAACATGTTAATTATCATATGTGAAATCAATCGCCAGCCCAGGGTTGATGCTCGGGGCTGGTGCACCGAGATATCCTAGGGGGAGGGACTCGGGAGGGAGGAGGGAGGGGGGTTCTGGAGGGGAAGCATATGTAAACCCATGGCGGTTTCATGTCATTGTATGGCAAAACCAACGCAATAAAGTAAAGAAAATTAAAAATAAAAGACGTATGTGCATTCAGAGCACAGGGGGCTAGTATTTATTGTTACTAAAGCCTAATTTTATTGCAAGACACTATCAGAAAGGCCTGATAGCTCCATAAAATATTTATATTCTGACACATTTTGAATAGCAAACAATTTTTTACACCCAAATATAGAGTGGCTAAATTTACTCATAAAAATAAAGCAGCCTCAGTTAAGCCAAGAAAAGCCAGAGTATCAAACACTTCAAACTGTCAAATGCTAATTACATATTGAGAACAGAAGAAAGTCTGTTGGATATGTTGACCCTGTATACAATGGCTTTCAGCATAGTTATGGTATCCTAAAGCAAGATTCAGAGATAAAGAAGATTGTGCATGGTTAACAGAATGCAGGACAAGGACTGAAGCTAAATATTTAGAGAAGTTTTGCAGAGCAAATAAAAGACACTTCTAGAATGGGTGTTTAAGGTAAGTAAAATTAGTTTCTGTTTGTTGTTCTTTTAAGAACAGGGCTTCCCTGGTAGCTCAGTGGTTAAGAATCTGTCTGCCAATGCAGGAGTCATGGGTTTGATCCCTGGGTTTGGAAGAATCCATGGAGAAGGAAGTAGCAACCCACTCCAGTATTCTTGCCTGGGAAACCCCATGGATGGGGTCGCAAAAGAGTTGGACACAACTTCGTAACTAAAACCAAAATAACAAAGATAAGTTAAAAGTAAAAATCTGCTTTTATTTAAACAGATTGAGTGCAATTTTAAGTTGGAAAAAGTATTTAGCATATTGTACATTTTCATCAAAGAATATATTGTGGAAACAACAGCCTCACAATTACAAATGTTAAACTTCACATTCTTCATGGAAAAGTCTTCTCAGTGGTTATCAGTTCTCTGATCTAAATGTTACATCATGGCAAAAGCTATTTAACTATTTGCTAATGAATTTGAAACTGCTTAGTTCCATAAATGAGACTGTTTAGGAAGATTATTGTAAGCTACAATTTATATCCTGGATGGAATTTTCTAGAGAATCTACAGCAAGTAAAATTTGAAAATCACCATGACTTTTGATCTACTAACTGAGATCCATTTGTTTCAAAGTCACCATTGCTTGTGAATCAGTTTATTTTGGGAAAGGAAGAGTAGTAATGAAAATCACCTTTCTTTTTATAGACATTTTATTGAATATTCATAGATTTATTATTTCCCTGACATAACCTACAATCTACATAATTCACCTGTTTCTATTTTTACTTCCATAATTCATCATAGGAATTTTAGTTGACTGGAATATTTTTCAATCATTAAGTGTAATATATCTCAAACATTTTAAAGTGTTGATCCTCCTATTAAGTTGCTTAATTAGAAGGAGAACTAGGTAGTATTTTATAATATTTTCTCATAAGAAAATATTTGAGGCTTGTTTTCTTTGAAGTTTGAGGTCAATTCCAATTTTGAGTCAGATATCTTTACATTTAAAACTAGTCTTAATATACTGTAGATGTGTACAACATTGAATTTAAAATGTGTTAATACTTCAAAATGCAGTAATATATAGAAAAGAATAGACTACTGTTTTACTGACTTTCCCTATTAAATTCCAACGAGCACACACATTTGCTGTGTAAGAGCATACCTATACACTATTTAATAAATTTACAATAATCCACAATTCTGAAAGCAGACAATGGAAAGATGAATTTATTTCTTTTTTAAAAGCAGTGAACAAAATATAGTATACAACATTTTTACTTATAGAGTGTTTATTAAGTATTACTAAAAGAGTGAACAGAATGTTAAATAACTTATATCACCAAATATCATGTTAAAAATCCTCTTTTGTGAATGTTTTTTGAGCAAATATTGTGGTGATACTGTGATGCGTATGCAGGTGTAGATGTGAGATATCGTTTCTTTAACACTTCATCATTTTATGACATTTTAATTTCCCAGTGAGTATGATTAATTCTACTTGGAAATAATTTATCACTAACACTAATTCAAATGGTGGATCATCTTTAAAAATCAGTTGGCAATGAAACTGATAACCTGCTAATATTCTACTAGTTTAATGCATTAACATACACTTTTATTAATACCATGTTTATCCTTGTTGACAGGTATCACATTTGCTGCTTTTAAAAAGAGTGTCCCCTCCAGTTCAAAGACATCTTGGTTTTTAGAAAACCAAATTATGCTAAAGCAAGAAAATGATGCACACAAACTTGCTCTCAGCCATATGTTTAAAGCAATCAAAAAGTAAAACTTGCATCTTTACAGTGTTTATCCTGCTATAAAAGGACTAATATAATGAATCATATGGCACTGCAAAGGAGGAAGTTTTCCTTTTTGCCTTCATTTCCTATTAAATTTGGCTTGAAATTTCAATGACGCCAAAAGAAGGCTACACATATGAGCTGAAATCACCTCATATGTATATGGGGAATAATCACCAAGAAATCTACCCTATACATGTATATGATTTAAATATAGCATGTTGCTTATCTTTAGAAAATAAACTTTTCTTCTTGCTTCTACTCAGAAGATTGGCCTTTTAAAAAAAAATCAATATACAATGTCAAGTGCCTCTTTTCATAAGACAAATGATTCTCTGAAAATGCCATAATATTTCCCAAATCCAGTTGCCCCTAAAGCATCCTGTATAATATGAACAACGATGCCAGGCTGCTACAATGAAAAAGGCAAAAGGAACCAGATAACAAGGTTAACCCATTTCTTTCACATATAAGGCATTTAGGGGCATTACGTTTTATGCTCATATGGCAGCCTCCCTCAGTCATATGGTATTGCCAGCTGCAATAAATCCACCAAAGGTGTCAAAAGGAATTTAGACCTGTACCCTCCCCTACAGTTTCTAGACATTGATATTAATTAATATCATCAGTTTAAATATAAAACTTCTGGGAGGTTTACCTTTCTCCCTCAAGTTAATGCAATATAGCTCAGTTGGTAAAGAATCTGCCTACAATGCAGGAGACCCTGGTTGGATTCCTGGGTCAGGTAGATCTGTTGGAGAAGGGATAGGCTACACACTCCAGTATTCTTGGGCTTCCCTGGTGGCTCAGCTGGTAAAGAATCCACCTGAAATGCAGAAGACCTGGGTTCGATCCCTGAGTTGGGAAGATCACCTGGACAAGGGAAATGCTACCCACTCCAGTATTCTGGCCTGGAGAATTCTATGGACAGAGGAGCCTGGTGGGCTATAGTCCATGGGGTCAGAAAGAGACAGACACGGCTGAGCAACTTTCACTTTTCATGTTAATGACAATAATATTCTTGTAATTGTGATCTTCTCAGCTTTTAGAAAAAGAAAGTGAAGACTTACCTTTTAACAAACATGCATTAAGTGCTTTCTATGTGTCTGGCCCTGTATTACTTGCAAAGGATAACTGAACAGTTAGGACATGGTCTCTGATCTAAAGGAGTTCTCCAATATCCAACTGTTCTTAAATCCACCTAATGATGGAAGAAAAGTACAAGGGATAAAGTTATATTGGCAAATGGCTTACTATGGGATTTATAGCTGCGTTACTTCTACTCAAGCTCCAACCTACTCCCAGACATAGATAATTTACCAAATGTAATTCCCTTTGCTACAGTGCATTGCAATATGAAGGCACCTGTGAAGGGGAATCCAGTTATTGTTAGGTACAATGTTATTTTCTTCTAAACCTCATACAACAAAGTGTATTCACACCACCTAAAGTGCATGGTAACTGGATTAGAATTTCCAGAAAGCTCTCTAGGATTTTAGGTTAAGACCTGAACTGGTCCATATCGAAAGATGTGATATGACTCAGAGTTAAGTACATACCACTGAGTCACAGGAAAAATCTAACCATTAACACAACTGGATCTAGCCTAGCAGGGATCAGAAGAGAAAGTTTGATAAGACCTAATAAGAAATAGTCACTGGGGACTTTATTTAATAAAAGCCTATACTGTGACCACTTCTGAAAACTTACTGGAAATGTTAACATTTGGGCAATTTGAATAGACATGTGAAAGACGAATCTCCACTGGGAACTACAGTTAGCTCTTCTTTATTTATAATCCCTAAAATAAAATAGGTATGGCACACAGAAAAGAATGTTTATCTATCTACTTTCATTATCTTTTAGACACAACATATATTTAATCTTCAAACATCCTCATTGTACAAAGGAGAAAGCTAAGACTCAGAGAGGTCAAGTAACTTTTAAGGTCTACTTTCAGCTAGTAATTGGTGGGCCTGGGATTCTATTAGGTTGGCCTGACAACAAGTCTCTCTATTACAGTGCAGTGAAAGGAATGGTGGAAGGATAGAGAGTGTTCCTGTCCTACACTTCCTGCAAAAATATGAAAGACTCATCTTTGCTAGGCCTTCATCTCTCCTTTTTTGGTAAAAGAGAATTTAAAGAATAATCAGAGCTGCCAGTTGTTAAACATTAAACCTAAACATCTGAAAAGGAATGCATAAGATTTAACTTGTGGTAGACAGGATAATGGACTCCTCCAAAGAAATCAACACTTCAATCCTGGAACCTTTGAGTACATGGCCTTACACAACAAAAGGGATTTTTCAGATGCGCTTAGAGAACTTGAAATGGTGATCCCAATTTAATCATGTAAGTCCTTAAAAACTGGAAGAGGAAGACAAAAGAGTGTGTCAGAGAGAGATGTGACAAGAGAGAAACTAAACTTGTCATTGTTGTCTTTGAAGGTGAGGGAAGAGGGACATGAGCCAAGTCTCTAGAAAATGGAAGAACCTCAACTGACAGCCAACAAATGGAAACCTCAGTCATATAATGAGACACAAGGAACTTGAATAATCACGAAAACAGATTTTCCCTTAGAGTCTCTAGAAACAAATACAACCCAGCCAGAAGTGAGACACATATCAGACTTCTGACCTACAGAACTGTTAGATAATCATTTTGTAGACTTGAAAGTTGTAGAATTTGTGGTAATTTATTAGGTGAATAAAAGAAAATTGAAACATAGTTATGTTTTCACACATACTTCATCCTCCACTATTTCAACATGCATACTTCTCATCCTCCCACCTCTTTGATATAGTGTCAGTTTGGTTAGTTCAACAGTTAATGTTTACATTAAAAGACTTTTGGTAAATGCTACTAACGGCTGAGTCATGGAGTATACTTTTTTTCTTTCCTATGCAACTCTTTTCCTGTGCCCACTGTTAAATATCTACCTCCCTTTCAATCTCTCCGCTTTCTCTTACTCTCACTCTCTTTCTCTCTGTTTGTCTTTCTACATTATTTCCATTAATTTATCTCTAAAATGCTCCCTCTCAGCTATGTAAATTTTCTATTAATGTATATAAGTACAAAAGGTATTTTATCAAGGTTAATTATCTGGAAGAAGTTTCTCCTGGAGCATTTTGAACTCTTTTTTCTAATAATAAATTTTATTGTCATACTAACAACAAAAAACAAATACGTTAAGTGTAAGGCTTGGGAATATTTATCTGCTGAATATACTCATGTAACTACCATCCAAAATAGGATCTAGAACATTCCCATAACTGCAGAAAGTTCCTACATACCCTTTACTACCAATGTCTCTTCCAGTCCCATTCCTGATTGAGGCAATTTCTGTTAGAATATCTATAACCAAAAATTAGATTATTCTTTATATTCAGTAAAAATGAACATGAACTAAATATATTATTTTCTGCTGGGCCACTTTAACTCACTATAACACTGTGAGATTAATCCGTGTTATTTTCATTTCAGTAGTTCATTAATTTTTCTTTCTTCTTCTCCCCACCCCCAGCTTTATTAAGATATAACTGACAAGTATCTGTATGAATTTAAGTTATTCAACATGTTGACTTCACATGTTTATAAACAACATAATGATCACAACCATAGCATTAGCTAACACCACTACTCTATCACATAATTACCATTTATTTTTGTACTAAGAACATTTAAGATCTACTCTACTGATAACATTCAAGTATATGATATACTATTATTAAGTATAATGACCATGCTGTATTTAGAGTTGCAGAAATTGTTAGTCTTATGATTGGAAGTTTGTACCCTTTGTGCAGTATCTCCACATTTCCACTACAACCCAGACCCTGGCTATCAGCATTTTTATACTTTGCTGAATTTGACATTTTTAGACATTTGACATGTCTGAAAGTGAAATTTTTCACAATATTTCTGCTTATAAGTAATATTACACATTGTCTCTCTCTGATTTATTTCACTTAGCCTAATGCCCTTAAATTTTATCCAAGTTGTTACAGATTGCAGGATTTCCTTCTTTCTCGTTGCTCATTGGGCTTCCCAGGTAACTCAGTGGTAAAGAATCTGCCTGCCAATGTAGGAGGTGCAGGTTCAATCCCTGGGTCAGGGAGATCCACTGGAGAAGGAAATGGCAACCCATTCTGGTATTCTTGCCTGGGAAATCCCATGGACAGAGGAGCCTGGTGGGCTACAATCTGTAAAGTCGCAAAGAGTTGGACACGACTGAGCACATACACACACATGGCTGAATACTATTTCACTGTGTGTGTGTGTGTGTGTGTGTATCAATCACATCTTCTTTATCCATTCCTCTGTTGGTGGGCACTTCGATTATTTCCATATCTTGGCTATTGTGAATAAAGCTGCAGTGAACATGAGAGTACAGTTATCTCTATGAAATCCTGATTGAAATTCCAGTGAATATTCCCTGGGTTTGCTGAATATTATGGTAGTTCTGTTTTTAATTTTTTGAGGAATTTCCATTCTGTTTCCATAATGGTTGTACCAATTTACATTCCCACTAACAGTGAAGAAGTCCCTTATCTCCACACCTTTAGCAATACTTTTTAGTCTCTTGTGTTTTTGATGACAGCAATTTCGACAGGTGTGAGGTGATATTGTATTTGCATTTACTTGATTAGTGATTAGAGCACCTTTTCATTTATCATGTGCACATGCCTATTATTTCATCAGATTGTTTGTTTTTACACTATAAATTATATGAATCATTTACATTATGGAAAATTATCCTTTATTAGATATATGATTGCCAATATTTTCTCCCATTCCATTGGTTGCCTCTTCATTCCAACTGTTTCTTTCATTGTGATGAAGCTTTTTAGTTTGATGTAGACCCGTGTATTTATTTTCATTTTGTGTTTTTGGTATCACTGAAAAAAATCACTGCCAAAACCAATCTCCAAGATCAATATTTTTTCCTTAAAAATTTTATTCCTTTAAGTCCTTAATCCATTTTGAGTTCATTTTTGTGCATGGTTTAAGATGGGATTGGATTTTATTCTTCTGTATATGGTATCCATAATTCCCAACAACATTTAATACAGAAAATATTCTTTCTCCACTGAGTATTCTTGTCTCCCTTGTCAAATATTATTTGACCATGTATGATGCAGGAGTTTATTTCTGGACTGTTTATTTTGTTCCATTGGTCAATATGTTTACATTTATGCCAGTATCCTACTGCTTTAATTACTATAAAAATCAGTAAGTGTAATGCCTCTAGCTTTGTTCAACTCAGAACTGTTTTGGCTACTTAGGGTCTTTAGTGACCTCAAATGAATTTTAAGATTGTTTCTTCTACTTCTGTAAAAATATTATTGGAAGCACAGCTAGGATTGCATCAAATCCATAGATGGCTTTGTATGAATATTTTAACAATATTAATCCTTGTTATCTATGAACATCAGATATCTTTTCCATTTATTTATGTCTCAACTTCTTTGATCAAAGCTTTGAAGTTTTCAGCATACAGATCTTTTTCTCCTTTATAAAATTTATTTCTAATTATTTTATTGTTTTTGATGTTATTTGAATGGGACTATTTATTTCATCTTCAGATGTTTTGCTACTTGTATATTAAAACACTACTGATGTTTATATGTTGTTTTTCTATCCTGCAACTTCTCTGAATTTGTTGACTAGATCTAGAAGGTTTTTAGTGGAGTCTTTAGGATTTTCTATATATATCACTTCATGGCAAATAGATGGGAAAAAAGTGGAAGCTAGTGGCAGACTTTATTTTCTTGGGCTCCAAAATCACCGTGGACAGTGACTCCAGTCACAAAATTAAAAGACACTTGCTCCTTGGAAGGAAAGTCATGGCAGACCTAGAGAGCACATTAAAAGCAGAGACATCACGTTGCTGACAAAGGTGCATATAGCCAACAATAGAGTCAAAGATCATATTATCTGCTAACAAAGATAAATTTACTAGTTCTTTTCCATTTGGATGCTCTGGCTAGGATATCCAGTACTACTTTGAGTAGGAGTGGTGAGAATGGACACTCTTGTAGTACTCCACAAATCAGAGGAAAAGTTTTCAAGCTCTTACCACTGAGTATCATGTTGGTTGTAGGTTTGTCTTAAGTGGACTGCACTCTGTTGAGGTATGTTCGCTTCTTCTATACCCAATTTGTTGAGTGTTTTAGTCATGAAAGGATGGTGTATTATGTCAAATGCTTTTCCTGCATTATTAAGATGATGATACGATTTTTATCTTTAATTCTACTCATGTGGTTATCAAATTTAGTGACTTGCATGTGTAGAACCATCTTTGTTCCTGTGGGATAAGTTCCACTTGACCATGGTTCATTATCCTTTTAATAGGCTGTTGATTTTGATTTGCTGATATTTTATTGAGAAGATTTACATCTATATTCATCAAGGATATTAATCTGTAATTTGTATCACTATATGGCTTTGATATCACAGTAAGGCTGGCCTCATAAAATGAGTTTGAAACTGTTCTTTCCTTCACAATTTTTTGAAAAGGTTTTAAAAGGACTGGTATTTATTCTTTAAATATTTGGTAGAATTTGTCAATGAACAATCAGGTCCCGGGCTCCTCTATGTTCAGAAGTTTCCTTATTCACATCTGGCCTGTTCAGACTTTCTACTTCTTCATGATTCAGTAGCATATTTGGAGCTTATGTGTTTCTGTGGATTTATGTGTTTCTTCTAGGTTACCCAATTTGATAGTGTATAAATTGTTCATAGTACAGTTGACCCTTGAACAGCATAGGTTTGAACTGTACGAGTCCACTTATATGTTATTATTTTTCAATGGGAAATACTATAATACTACATGGTCTTCATTTGTTTGAATCCACAGATGCAGAGAAACTTTGGATATGGAAAGCTGACTCTAAGTTAGTTATAGGTGTATTTACCCCCACATTGTTCAGAGGCCAACTGTAGTCTCTTGTGATTCTTTGTATTTCTGTAATATCAGCAGTAATATCTCTTTACTTTTTGATCAAAATTTAGGACCTCTTTCTTTCGTTGCATTAGTGTAGCTAAAATCTGGATTTTTTGGTAGTTAACAGAGTTTTGTGCTTTTTTTGCAGGGGATCAATGGTTCTTCAGTTAATTATAATTTTGGTATTTTTTTTAAGAAGGAATGAGTTCATGTCCTACTACTCCACCATTGTGCTGGCCCTGTTTTTTTCATATTATTTATAAATATTTTATATATAAAGTTGTCTTTTAAACAGTATTAGTTGAATCTTGTTTTTGTCCAATGTAAAAATATCTCTCTTAATTAGTGTTTAATTCATTTGTATTTAATAAAAAAATGGACATTATTGATTTGAGCTCTATAATTTTGCCATTTGTTTCTTTCTTTTATTTTTGTGATCACTGTTTATTAAGATTATTCACAACACTGCCTGTTTTGCTTCTAGAAGCCTTCTGTGCTTCTAGAACACAGCCTGTATTTTAGAACATTAACTATGATTGTTTCTGGGGAAATTGTCTTTCAGTTTGATTTAGGTGTCCTTTTTCTGTCTTCATTTCTTTTTTTTTTTCTTTTTTTAATTAACTTATTTATTTTCTTTACATTATCGTGTTGGTTTTGCCATACATTGACATGAATCCGCCATGGATATACATGTGTTCCCCCTCCAGAACCCCCCTCCCACCTCCCTCCCTATTCCATCTCTCTGGGTCATCCCGGTGCACCAGCCCTGTGCACCCTGTATCAAGCATCAAACCTGGGCTGGCGATTGATTTCACATATGATAATTTACATGTTGCAATGCCGTTCTCCCATATCATCCCACCCTTGTCCTCTCCCATAGAGTCCAAAAGACTGTTCTATACATCTGCATCTCTTTTGCTGCCTCGCATACAGGGTTATCATTACCATCTTTCTAAATTCCATATACATATGTGTTAGTATATTGTATTAGTGTTTTTCCTTCTGGCTTAATTCACTCTGTATAATAAACTCCAGTTTCATCCACTTCAGTAGAACTGATTCAAATGTATTCCTTTTTAATGGCTGAGTAATATTCCATTGTGTATATGTACCATAGCTTTCTTATCCATTTGTCTGTTGATGGACATCTAGGTTGCTTCCATGTCTTGGCTATTATAAACAATGCAGTGATTGCTATTTGTTTCTTATTTGTCACATCAGTTTTTTGTCCTTTGTTACCAAATAGGAAAAGGAGTATGTCAAGGCTGTATATTGTCACCCTGCTTATTTAAATTATATGCAGAGTACATCATGAGAAACACTGGGCTGGAAGAAGCACAAGCTGGAATCAACATTGCTGGGAGAAATATCAGTAACCTCAGATATGCAGACGACACCACCCTTATGGCAGAAAGCGAAGAGAACTAAACAGCCTCTTGCTGAAAGTGAAAGGGGAGAGTGAAAAAGTTGGCTTAAGGCTCAACATTAAGAAAACTAAGACCATGGCATCTGGTCCCATCACTTCATGGGAAATAGATGGGGAACCAATGGAAACAGTGTCAGAATTTATTTTTGGGGGCTCCAAAATCACTGTAGATGATGATTGCAGCCATGAAATAAAAAGACACTTACTCCTTGGAAGGAAAGTTATGGCCAACCTAGATAGCATATTGAAAAGCAGAGACATTAGTTTGCCAACAAAGGTCCATCTAGTCAAGGCTATGGTTTCTCCAGTAGTTATGTATGGATGTGAGAGTTGCACAGTGAAAAAGGCTGAGAGCCAAAGAATTGATGCTTTTGAACTGTGGTGTTGAAGAAGACTCTTGAGAGTCTCTTGGACTGCAAGGAGATCCAACAAGTCCATCCTAAAGGAGATCAGTTCTGGGTGTTCATTGGAAGGACTGGTGTTGAAGCTGAAACTCCAATATTTTTGCCACCTCATGCGAAGAGTTGACTCTTTGGAAAAGACCCTGATTATGGGAAGGATTGGGCGCAGGAGGAGAATGGGACGACAGAGGATGAGATGGCTGGATGACATCACCGACTCGATGGACATGGTTTTGGGTGGATTCCGGGAGTTGGTGATGGACAGGGAGACCTGGTGTGCTGTGGTTCATGGGGTCGCAAAGAGTCAGACGTGACTGAAGGCTGAATTGAACTTAACTGATGTGAAGAGCTGACTCATTTGAAAAGACCCTGATGCTGGGAAGGAGGAGAAGGGGAATACAGGGGATAAGATGGCTGGATGGCATCACTGACTCAGTGGACATGAGTTTGAGTAAACTCTGGGAGTTGGTGATAGACAGTGAGCCCTGGCATGCTGTGGTTCATGGGGGCACAAATAGTTGGATACAAATGAGCAACTTAACTGAACTGAATTCTACTCTTGTTTTATTTTGTGTTAGTCTACCATATTTATATTATTCCATTGCATATTGCGTTTATAGTATAATTATTAACATTATTTTTAGTTTTTGCATTTGGGATTACAATATGCACTCTTACCACAATCTATTTAGAATAAAATTCTAACACTTTGCACTTCATTTTCCAGACTTTACAAATATAAGAATTTTAAAATAGTATGAAAGCATCATCACTCTCTATTCTTTGTGTTACGGTTATTATAATTTTAATTCTATAAATGATATAAAATCCACTTTATAATAATATCTCTTTTTTCATTTAAAAGCCATTTGTTTCATAAGTTAATCAGTATGTCATTAAAAGGGAACAGGAATACAAATCATGCTGAACTTCTCATCAGAAACGATGGAGGCTAGAATACAGTGCAAAGGCATCATTAAAGCAAAGAAAGCTGAAAAATAAACTGCTAACTTGGAATTTAGCACTCCTTGAAAATATCCTTTGAAAATAAGGATCAAACAGGGACATTTTATCAATAAAAATCTGAAAATTTGGTGCTTTCAGATTTATGTTAGCAGAAATCCTAAAGATTTTTCAAGTTGAAAATAATCATTTGATGTCTAAATCAGACAAACAGAAAGAAATGAGTGATAGATAAAACAACATTGTTGATGATAAATATATAATACAAATTATTTCTTTTCTTAATTGTCTTAAGAAGCAAATGAGAGAATGAAGACATTTTAAATAAAAATAAAGCTACAAAGGAAACAAAAACTACCTCACACAATATACAAACATAAATATGAGCCAAAACAAGAAAATTTGTAGGATATTTTCATAATATTCTGTAAAATGCCTCAGACAGAATATACAAAGCAATAATCAGAAAACAATGGATTGAATTCTATTATAGTAACAATTTCTTTTCCTCAAAAGGCACCGTTGGCAGAGTGCAAAGGAAAGTCACAAGGTGGGAGAAAAATATAAGTAACAAAGGTGCATTTATGGAACATGTGAAAATTCCTAAAAATCAGTAAGAAAAATTTAATCAGCCTAACAAGTAACATGAGCAAAGGACCTCACTAAGCATTTTAAAAAGGATGCTTAAGTGACCACAATACATAAAATGCAAAACAAACAAACAAAAATAGCTAGCCATCAGAGAAATACAAATTGAAACCACAATGAATCACAGTATATATATATATATATATATATATATCCAAATGGCATAAAGGGAAAAAGACATGAAATACTATACTTGTTTAAGATATGCAGCAACGGGAACTCTCATAACCTACTGATGGAAAAGCAAATTTATATAACTACTTTGGAGAACACTTTGATATTGTCTATCAGTGGTGGAATACAAATAACTTATGACTCAGAAGTGATACTCTTAATAATTTTACACATATTCCCATCAAGAAGCAGGTACAGAAATGTATAGAGCAGCATTATTTGTAATAGACAAAAGGTGAAAAGGACTCAAATGCTCATTAATATAGATTGGAAAAATTATGCAATACACATAAAATAGAACATTAGAAAATGAACTACTATTAATACCCACTATTTCAAAGTCTTCTATGAAACAATTTTGATGAAATCCTTGACCTATTAACTAGTAATATTTACTACATGCATATTATGTGCCAGGAAATGTTCTGATTGTGGTTTTCAGTCTGTTTGCCCTCTGATGGAGAATGGTAAGAGACTTATGGAAGCTTCCTGATGGGAGAGACTGACTGAGGGGGGAACTGGGTCTTGTTCTGATGGGCAGGGCCATGCTCAGTAAACCTTTAATCCAATTTTCTGTTGATGGGTGAAACTATGTTCCCTCCCTGTTATTTGCCTGGGGCCAAACTATGGTGGAGGTAATGAAGATAATAATGACCTCCTTTAAAAGGTCCCATGCATGTACTGCTGCACTCAGTGCTCCCAATCCTGCAGCAGGCCACCACTGACACATGCCTCCTTGGGAGACTCCTGGACACTCCCGGGAAAGGCTGAGTCAGTCTCTTGTGGGGTCACTGCTCCTGCCTCCTGGGTCCTGGTGTGCCCAAGGTTCTGTGTGTGTCCCCCAAGAGTCTATTTCCCAGTCTTGTGTATGTTCTGATGGCTCTATGGTGGGGTTAATGGTGGCTTCCTCCAGGAGGACTTATGCCATACCCAAGTCTGCTGCACTCAGAGCCCCTGCTCATGTGGCAGTCCACTGCTGACCTGTACCTCCACAGGAGATGCTCAAACACAGTTCTGTCTCAGTCTCTGTGGGGTCTCTGGGTTTTGGTGCACACAAGGTTTGTTTGAGCCCCCTGAGCATCTCTGGTGGGAATGGGGTTTGATTCTAAACATGAATTCGTCCCTCCTACCATCTTGGTGGGGCTTCTTCTTTGCCCTTGGATGTGGGGTATCTCCTCACAGCCACTCCAGCACCATGTTCAGGCACCTGATATTTCATCTTCAGAGAGAACTGATTTCTCCTGTCATCAACTCTGTAATTTCCCAGCTCTTACAAAGTGTTATATTACTTGTTGTGTATCTGACTCAAAGCAAAAAGTGAGCCAGACTAAAAAGTGAAGGAAAGTTGAGGGTGGAGGGAGGAGCCACTCGTGAGCTGCGGTATAAAAACTACTTATCCCATGAGGCAGTGGGGCCTCAGAGCCAGACTCCCAGTGTCCTCTGGGAGGCTCAAGATGGTCTAGGCGGTTAGGAGCACTGTGTTGGGGCAAAACGTCTGCTAAAGCCCTGGAGAACTTTATGCTAGTAAAGTAATGCTAAAAATTCTCCAAGCCAGGCTTCAACAGTACCAGAACTATGCATTTCCCGATGTTCAAGTTGGTTTTAGAAAAGGCAGAGGAAACAGAGATAAAATTGCCAACATCTGTTGGATCATTGAAAAAGCAAAAACATCTACTTCTGTTTTATTGACTATGCCAAAGCCTTTGACTGTGAGGATCACAATAAACTGTGGAAAATTCTGAAAGAGATGGGAATACAAGACCATCTGACCTGTCTCTTGAGAAACCTGTATTCAGGTCAGGAAGCAGCAGAACTGGACATGGAACAATAGAATGGTTCCAAATAGGAAAAGGAGTACGTCAAGGCTGTATATTGTCACCCTGCTTATTCACCTTATATGCATAGTACATCATGAGAAATGCTGGACTGGATAAAGCACAAGCTGGAATCATGATTGCCAGGAGAAATATCAATAACCTCAGATATGCATATGACACCACACTTGTGGCAGAAAGTGAAGAGGAACTAAAGAATCTCGGTGAAAGTGAAAGAGGAGAGTGAAAATGTTGGCTTAAAACTCAACATTCAACAAATTAAGATATGGCATCTGGTCCCATCACTTCATGGCAAATAGATGGGGAAACAGTGGCGGAACTTATTTTTTGGTGCTACAAAATCACTGCAGATGGTGACTGAAGCCATGAAATTAAAAGACACTTACTCCTTGGCAGGAAAGTTATGACCAACCTAAACAGCATATTAAAATCAGAGACATTACTTTGCCAACAAAGGTTCACCTAGTCAAGACTATGGTTTTTCTGGTAGTCATGTATGGATGTGAGAGCTGGAATATAAAAAAATCTGAACGCTGAAGAACTGATGCTTTTGAACTGTGGTGTTGGAGAAGACTCTTGAAAGTCCCTTGGACTGCAAGAAGATCCAACCAGTCCATCCTAAAGTAAATCAGTCCTGAATATTCATTGAAAGGACTGATGCTGAAGCTGAAACTCCAGAACTTTGGCCACCTGATGTGAAGAACTGACTCATTTGAAAAGACCCTGATACTGGGAAAAATTGAAGGCTGGAGGAGAAGGGGATGACAGAGTATGAGATGGTTACATGACATCACCAACTCAATGGACATGAGTTTGAGTAAACTCTTGGAGTTGGTGATGGACAGGGAGACCTGGCATGCTGTGGTCCATGGGGTCGTAAAGAGCAACTGAAGTGAATTGAATGGAATGTTCTGAATGCTGTGTATACATTATTCATTTGATATTTAAAAACCATTGAGGTATGCACTTTTATTGTTCCTGTTTTACAGATGAGGAAACTGAGATGACATGCATGAATAATGTAGCCAATAAAGGATAAAGTTGTGATTTGAACAAAAACTCTAATTCCAAATGTGATGCTTTTTCTTTTTCATCTCTTTCCAATTGTACAATAATACGCTAGCAAGATACACTCTTTTAGACAGTGGCTACATAACATGTTAGTTCAAAATGGAGACAAACTCAATAGGATACACATGCAAAGTAAATAAGCGCTGCTGATGCATAGTAATCAATGAATATTTTATTTTATTAATATGGAAATAGACGAAAATACAATTCTATATCTTGCTTGATCACCTAAATGTTACGTCATGAGCATCTCATGCTATGAAATATTTTCAGAAAGCAAGGTTTAACTTTATTATTTTTAAAATTCATGCACAGTAAAATTTGTTTGTTTGTTGTTCAAGTTTTAGAGTTTTAACACAAGCATACATAATTATAACTACCTCCAAAAAATTCCCTTGTGCTGCCTTTTTGTAGAAGAATCTTCTCTCACCTCTAAACCCCAGAAAGCACTGATCTATTATCCATCCTTAGAGTCTGCTTTTTCAGATAAATGGAATGGCATATGAATGAAATTACATGGTATGTAACATTTGTGACTTGCTTTTTTCCCTTCAGCATAATTATTTTTAGGTCCACCCGCATTGTTACATGAATCAATAGTTTGTTCTATATTATCACCATAGTTAGGCATGTTTCAAAGATATTTATCTTTGGCTCTAGATCACCACAATTAAGGGAATATTGGAATAAAGCCAGTCACACAAATTTTAAAGACCCTTAGGACTTTGCTCTGGATTTGGTTTTGACTTAAGTGAATGCTGTGGCTGCTCTAATCTTCTATCCAGACCACTGAAATTTTCTCCTCATCAGCAATAAGGCTGTTTTGCTTCCTTATCAGTCATTCGTTCATTGGAGTAGCACTTTTATTAATAATTTCCTTCAATAACTTTTTTCTTAATATATAGTTGCTAAGTCACTTCAGTCTTGTCTGACTCTTTGTGATCCCATGAATTGTAGCCTGCCAGGTTCTTTGGTTCATGGGATTTCCCAGGCAAGAATACTGGAGTGAGTTGCATGCTCTTCTCCAGGAGATTTTCCCAACCCAGGGATCAAATCCATGTCTCATTAGGTCTCCTGCATTGGAGGTGTATTCTTTACCACTAGCACTACCTGGGAAATCAAAGCACTTTTATTAACAATTTCCTTCACTAACTTTTTAAATATAAAAAGATATATACATATATGTTGTTTCTATTTGTTTTAATGAAATATAAATGATTTACAATATTATACTAGTTTCAGGTGTGCAACATAGTGATTCAATATTTTTATAGATCATACTTGATCTAAAGTTATTCAAAATATTGACTATATTTGCTGTGTTGTAAAATATATCATTGTAGCTTATTTTATACACAGCAGTGATAGTTTGTACCTCTTAGTCTCCTACTCTAATACTTCTCCCTCTCTTTCTCTCCCCAGTGGCAACTACTAGCTTGTTTTCTATAAATCTGTTTCTCTTTTGTTATATTCATTTATTTAATTTTTTTAGATTCCATATATAAATGGTAACATATTGTATTTGTTTTCCTCTGTCTTATTCACTATGCATAATACCCTCCAAGTCCATGCATGTTGTTGCAAATAGCAAAATTTTCATTCTTTTTTATGACTGTGTAGTATTCCATTGTATATATGTACCACATCTTCTTTATTCATTTATCTCCCAGTGGACATTTAGGTTGCTTCCATGTCTTGGCTATTAGAAATAGGGCTGCAATGAACATTGGGGTGCATATATCTTTTCCAGTTAGTGTTTTCTTCTCTTTGATACATAACTAGATGTGAAACTGCTGAATGATATCGGAGTATTTAGTTTTTTGAGGACTCTTCATAATGTTTTCAATGCATGCCACATCAATCTACATTGTATGTACCAAGCTTGTCTTCTTTCCACATCCTCACCAATATTTGTTATTTGTGGTCTTTTTGATGCTAGCCTTTCTGACAGGTATGAGGTGATATATCATTGTGGTTTTGATGTGCATTTCTCTGATAATTAGTGATGTTAACCATCTTTTCATGTGCCTGCTGGCCATCTGTATGTCTTCTTTGGAAAAATGTCTATTCAGTTCTTTTCTATGTATTTTTTTGGATTGTGCTTTTTTGATATTGAGTTGTATGAGTTGTTTATATATTTTGGATATTAACCACTCCTTACTGGTCATATAATTTGCAAATATTTTCTCTCATTCTATAGGTTGTCCTATTCTGAACATTCTTTGACATAAATTGTAGCAACTTTTTCTTGAATTTCTCTCCTCAGGCAAAGGAAGCAAAAATAAAAATAAAGAAATTGGACCTAATTTAAAAGTTTTCACACAGCAAAGGAAACCATTGGAAAAATAAGGGTTTTTTTTGCATTTAGAACTTTAACTTGTTAGCACAAGAGGCCTAGCTTTTGGCCTATCTTGACTTTCAACAGGTCTTCCTCACTAAGCTTAAGTGTTTCTAGATTTTGATTTAAAGTGAGAGACTCCTCCTTTGACTTGAACACTTAGAGGTCACTGTAAGGTTATTAACTGATTTAATTTTAATATTTCTGCATATCAGGAAATAGAAAGGTCTGAGGAGAGGGAAAGAGACATGGGAATGGCCAGCTGATAGAGTAGTCAGAACACACAGAACACTTATTGTTTGCCATCTCTTACGGGTATGTTTTGTGACACCCCAAAATAATTACAACACTAACATCAATGATCACAGGTCCACATAACAAATATAATATGACAACGATTGAAAGATGTTGAGAATTAAAAATGTAACAGATACACAAAGTATATCTGTACATAAGTGAGCAAATGCTGTTCGAAAAATGGTACCAACAGATTTGCTCAATGCAGGATTACCACAAACCTTCAACTTGTTTAAAAAAAATGTGATATCTGCGAAGTGCAAGAAGGAAAGCCTAGCAAAATGTGTCTTTATACCATTACATGGGTATGAGACTACTCATCACTCACCCGCTAAAAAAGACATGACATTAATGATTAAGAGCTAATTAATTTTTTTCATTTTTGAAACATTTGATGCATATTTCTAGCTTATCTGCACTAAGACTGAATGAATTAAATTCACACAATCAGTAGATGAGAATGCATTTTCTCCCCTTTCCAACACTATGTGCCTTCTTTAAATTATCACTTTAATTGCATCCACTTGACTAATAACAGCTAATAGCTAGAGGTTTTTTCACTTATTGTATACATGATCCAGGCAGTTTAATAAACCCTTTGCATAGATTCACTGTGCAGTATTCACATTAATCCTATAAAAAACACTGTTTATTCTTATTTTATAGGTGAATAGATTGACCCACAGAGAGGTTAGGTAATGTATGCTAGATCATACAGACCTTAGTGACAGAGCTTGAATTTCAGCACAAAAAGTCTGATTCTACAGTCCAGGCTCTTAATCACTAAGTTACATGGCCTAATTCCCCTACTTTTTTAAGCCAAACTTTTAAAAACATGTATTATTCTCTTTGAGCTATCCATTTATGTGTCCCACATATTTTCCCAAATACAGGGTTCATTGTGATTTAATGCAAATATGTATTACATATATTGGCCCCTTTTCTCACATTTGTTGCCAAGTATTTTTTGCTAGTTTGCTCTCTAGTTTTTGACATAGTTTAAGATTTTTTTAATTAAAAAAGCATTTAACATAGTCAAAACTGATTTCACTTTAGAGATTTCTTATCTATTATAAGATCAGTAAAATATTCATTCACCTCTCATATTTTCTATCCTAAAATGGTTTATTAAAATATATTTACTTAATTCCTATAAAATTTAAAAAATGAATTTGTCTTCAATTTGTTTTTTACAAATATAAAGAAGAGGCTTAAAATTTCTTTATTTTCTGCAAATACATGGCATGTTAATTTCCTATTGCTGCTGTAAGAAAATGCCATAAACTTAGTGGCTTAAAATAACATAAATACATTATCTTATAGTTCTGCAAGTCTAAAGTCTGAAATGAGTCTTAGTAGGCAAAAATCAAGGTGTTGGGAGGGCTACGTTCCTTCTGTAGGCTCTACAAGAGAATTCATTCCTTGCCTTGTTCTACGGCAAGAGGCTACCCAAACTCATTCACATGGTCACCTGCCATCTTTTAAGTCATAAAACTTGAGTGATTTTCATATTTCATTACTCTGACAATGACTGTTTTTCTACTTCCACACTTAAGGACCCTTGTAATTACTTTGGGCCCACCAACAATCTTCCTATTTTATGTACAACTGCTTTGCAAACTTAATTCCCATTGCCATAATAACTCAGTAGATATACATGTTCCAGGGAATAAGATGCAGACATATGCCTGTAATGAGGGACACCTGGGTTTTATCCCTGGGTTGGGAAGATCCCCTGGATAAGGAAAGGGCTACCCACTCCAGTATGTCACAAAGAATTTGACATAACTGAAGATACTAAGCACAGCACAATTTTTTTTTATCAGAAATTCGTGTAATCACCATGATACTATCCTTTTCCATTCTTTTGATGAATTTGTTTTAATAGATCCATGGAAATTAAGGAATGCTACTGTAATTTTCTATTACAATTTTGTTTCTGTATCAGTTTATAAATCTTCTAATGGAAAGAATTCTACAGAGTATTTTCTTTCACCTATCTATCAAAGGTGAAAAATTTCACTGAGGTCAACTGATTTTATTCTGAGAGGCTTATTAAGTCCCCTTATCAGATCTTTAGCTCAAGAGCCAATTGATATTCTCATTTCTTAGGCATTTCTAAAAACAAAAAACAAAAATTCAACTATAATTCATTTGGTGAAGCTTGAGAATATTCTGATGGGATGTTATTTTGTCTGTAATGCCTTCTTTAATGCTATTTTAAACCTAAGAAGAAAATAAAAATGCAATACATAGCATAAACAGTCACCAAAAGTCTTTGTCTCACATGACCTAAACTCCTTCATTTATTATGACTACACCTCCTAAAAGACAATATGCCATGATTATCATTGCTTTCTCTTCCCTTCCCCCTCATGCTTTGACCTGTTTACTTTTTGTCTTGTTTTATTTTACTTAAAATTTTCTAAACTAATGCAGGTATGTGGATAGAATAAAGTAATTGCATTCTTCAAAACAATATATTTGCAATAAAAAATAGTCACTCAATATTCTGTTTGGTATGAACTCAGGTTAGTTAGTACACACCCCTCACATCTTGGTCAGAATGGGTCTCTTCCTTCTAACAAGTCACAAGGACTTCTCTCCTTCATGTGGGGAAACGAAGGGTTTACTGATATTACAGTTTTCATTCATACTCTTCCAGACACATTAATCCAGAGAAGACATACAGATGCTCAAAAGCACATAAAAAGACAATCAACATCACTAGTTATTTCACTTTAGTTCAGTCACTCAGTCATGTCTGACTCTTTGTGACTCCATGGACTGCAGCATGCCAGGCTTCTCTGTCCATCACCAAATCCAGGAGCTTGCTCAAATTCATGTCCATTGAGTCAGTGATGCCATCCACTATCTCATCCTCTGTTGTCCCCTTTCCTGCTGCCTTCAGTCTTGTCAAGCATCAGAGTCTTTTTCAATGAGTAAGTTCTTCACATCAGGTGGCCAAAGTTTTGGAATTTCAGCCTCAGCATCAATCCTTCCAGTAAATATTCAGGACTGATTTCCTTTAGAATGGACTGGTTGGATCTCCTTGTAGTCCAAGGGACTCTTAAGAGTCTTGTCCAACACCACAGTTCAAAAGCATCAATTCTTTGGTGCTCAGCTTTCTTAATTGTCCAACGTTCAAATCCATACATTTAGTTCAGTTCAGTCACTCAGTCGTGTCCCACTCTTTGTGACCCCATGAACCATAGCACGTCAGGCCTCCCTGTCCATCACCAACTCCCGGAGTTTACCCAAACTCATGTCCACTGAGTCGGTGATGTCATCTAAGCATCTCATCCTCTGTCGTCCCCTTCTCCTCCTGCCTTCAGTCTTTCCCAACATTACAATCTTTTCGAATGAGTCAGCTCTTTGCATCAGGTGGCCAAAATATTGGAGTTTCAGCTTTAGCATCAGTCCTTCCAATGAATATTCAGTACTGATTTCCCTTAGGATGGACTGGTTGGATCTCCTTGTTGCCCAAGGGACTCTCAAGAGTCTTCTCCAACACCACAGTTCAAAAGCATGAGTTCTTTGGATCTCAGCCCTCTTTATAGTCCAACTCTCACATCCATACATGACCACTGGAAAAACCATAGCCTTGACTAGACAGACCTTTGTTGGCAAAGTAATGTCTACTTTTTAATATGCTGTCTAGTTTGGTCATAACTGTCCTTCCAAAGAGTTAGCATCTTTTACCTTTATGGCTGCAATCACCATCTTCAGTGATTTTGGAGCCCAGAAATATAAAGTCAGCCACTGTTTCCAATGCTTCCCCATCTATTTGCCATGAAGTGATGGGACCAGATGCCATGATCTTAGTTTTCTGAATGTTGAGCTTTAAGCTAACTTTTTCGCTCTCCTCTTTCACTTTCATCAAGAGGCTCTTTAGTTCTTCTTCACTTTCTGCCATAAGGGTGGTGTCATCTGCATATCTGAGGTTATTGATATTTCTCCCAGCGATCTTGATTTCAGCTTGTGCTTCCTTCAGCCCAGTGTTTCTCATGATGAACTCTGCGTATAAGTTAAATAAGCAGGGTGACAATATACAGCCCTGATGTACTGCTTTCCCTATTTGGATCCAGTCTGTTGTTCCATGTCCAGTTCTAACTGTTGCTTCTTTACCTGCATACAGATTTCTCAGGAGGCAGGTAAGGTGGTCTAGCATTCCCATTTCTTGTAGAATTTTCCACAGTTTATTGTGAGCCACACAGTCAAAGGCTTTGGTGAATGCAATAAAGCAGAAGTAGATGTTTTTCTGGAACTCTTTTGCCTTTTCAATGATCCAATAGATGTTGGCAATTTGATCTCTGGTTCCACTGCCTTTTCTAAATCCAGCCTGAACATCTGGAATTTCTTGGTTCACATACTGTTGAAGTCTAGCTTGGAGAGTATTCAGCTTTACTTTGCTAGAGTGTGAGATGGGTTCAATTGTGCGGTAGTTTGAACATTCTTTGCATTGGCTTTTTTTGGGATTGGAATGAAAACTGACCTTTTCCAGTCCCATGGCCACTGCTGAGTTTTCTGAATTTATTAGCATATTGAGTGCAGCACTTTCTCAGCATTATCTTTTAGGATTTGAAATAGTCCATCTGGAATTCCATCACCTCCACTAGCTTTTTTTGTACTGATGCTTCCTAAGGCCTACTTGTCTTTGCACTCCAGGATGTCTGGCTCTAGGTGAGTTATCACACAGTCATGGTTATCAGGGTCTGTATAGTTCTTCTGTGCATTCTTGCCACCTCTTCTTAACATCTTCTGCTTCTGTTAGATTCACACCATTTCTTTCCTTTATCGTGCCCATCTTTGCAGGAAATGTTCCCATGGTATCTCTAATTTCCTTAAAGAGAGTTCTAGTCTTTCTCATTCTCAAAACTACAGTGAGGTGTCTATTACCTCATATCAATCAGAATGGCCATCATCAATAAATCTACAAACACTGAAAGCTGGAGAGGGTATGGAGAAAAGAGAACCCTCCTACACTGTTGGTGGGAATGCAAACTGGCACAGTCCCTATGGAGAACAACATATAGGGTCCTTAAAATTCTAAAAATAGAACTATCATATGATCCATCAATTCCACTCTTGGGGCATATATTTGGGAATACACAATATTTCAAAGGAACATGCACACCAATGTTCACTACAGCACTATTCACAATAGCCAGGAAATGTATTCAAACTAAATATCCATCAACAGAGGAATGGATAAGAGGATGTGGTACGTATATACTAACAGAATATTACTCAGGTATACAAAAGAACAAAACAATGCCATTTGCAGCAACATGAATGGATCCAGAGATTCTCACACTGAGTGAAGTTAAGTCAGACAGATTTGCTAGATATATACAATATGAAAAAATAAAGGAACAGAAGCAATTGAAGCAATAGAGATGCAGTGAGGATGAATATACCTTAAACACTGAACTCAGCACAAATACATAGAGAAATATTCAGATTTGAATGTGATTATTTTATTACCTGTAATTCGTAAGTGTGACAAGTTGCTCTGATTATGTATAAGATATTACATATGGGTATATATCCATTCAGATGTCTGTAGATGATATCTATACATATATATGAGTGAGTAGATGTAATTATGTGAATATATATAAGTACAGATGAATCTTTATACATATGTATAGCTATTGAAAAAAACAGAGACTTGCCATACATGTATGTACATATGTAGTAATATATGTAGTAATATGTGTGTTTATATAAATATGTATACATATATGAAATGAAAGCATATGTATATACATATACAAACACATATTATGGTTACATATATAGATATTTCACTCCAATGTATTATTTTATTTTATTTTAAATGCATTTGAATTCACAGAATACTGACTTAGCTGGCACTTTAGATATTTTAATGGAAAATGGTCAACATATGTAATCAGTCCCTGCCTTGGTGCCCAGTTCCAGTAACACTTTTCAAATGAATTTACAAGAGAACTAATTCTTGTAGGTCAATATTCCTTGTTAAGATCTCTCACTCATTACATTTCCATTTACCCATATTCAAGCCTATGTATATGGATCAAAATATAATATTCACTTCTAATGTTTTTGAATAAACAGATTTTTGCCTTTCCAATATCAGAGCTCTGGATTCTGAGACCTTTGAATGGTCATTAATCAGTACTATTTTGTTCTCATCATTTCCTGAGGAAGAACCTGAAAATGTTCAGTTTTGTAGAGACTTACAATCTATAAAAACAGTTTCTGGTCTGTATTAGGCAACCTTTGAAACAACTGCTCTTTCAGAATCCTTTACCTGCTGCCCTTAAGCCCGTAAGCAAGCTTTGGAATCCTGGGAGTATAGCGGTTGCTCAAAGACATATTGTGTGTGTGTGTGTGTGTGTGTGTGTGTGTGTGTGTATGGCTTCCCTTGTAGCTCTGTTGGTAAAGAATCCGCTTGCAAAGTAGGAGATGCAAGTTCTATTCCTGGGTCAGGAAGATTTCCTGGAGAAGGACATGACAACCCACTCCAGTATTCCTGCCTGGAAAATTCCATGGACTGGGAGGAGGAGCCTGGAAGGCTACAGTCCATGGGATCACAAGAGTCTGACAAGATGCAGTGACTAAACCACTGTGTGTGTGTGTATACACACACTGTGGATTATCATTTCTTTCTTTTCTTTTTTAGTTGTCATAAAACTTTTCCCCCAAAACAGAGTTTGGCACAAAATATTATTTTATGGACTGTATATAGAGTTATACCCTGCTGTGTAAACCTTATAAAAATCAGTGGAATTGAACTTAGAGAGATTATTAGAAATAGTAGGTTATCTATTTAGAGTCTAAAGACAGGAATCTAAATGTTTGATTATGTGTTGCAGAGGTTGATTTATCATTTCCAGATAATGGAAAAGATTTTACCTATTATTTATAAGCAGCAAAATAGTTTTGTACATTTTCTTTTATATTCCTTTTATATAAGCAAAGTGCACATATACTATCATCTCTCAGGTATAGATACCATGTTTTATTTAAGATGTGCAATCCAGCATTGTACCCAAAGATATGTTCAGCGTTGATTTTTATCATAAAATGGAGGAAGATGCGAAGTTAGTGGTATTATTCTGATATTCTCTCAGGGAGAGTTTACTACTTGCTCAGGGCTCAACTTCTATTGTCAGTCTGGATTTATCAAAACCATAAAACATTATCTCTTGGCTTTGAAGTTATATTTTAGAAGAGTAGGCTATAGCAAAAGCAAACAATACTATAAAGTCACTAGATCACATTCTTGCTATATTCTGTTTCACAACATAGAGAATATAATGATTGTAAAAATAATAAACAGAACTGACTACTATTCTGTTTATAATAATGGTCTTACAACAGATAATGCTCTTCTTATAACAGATAATGTTATCAGAGTTACAAAGTTGAGTAACTAGCATGCTTTATGAATATATTTATGTTTCCACAGTTGTATTATATATATTAAGTAAAGTGTTTTAATATTGAGAGTCATTGAATAGCAATTGCTTAGAAATCTGCTCATTTATGGACTCTTTAAGAATTTGAAATGAAATCTTTAAGTTTTGCATAGGGAAGTTATTAAGTGTGAATAGAGAATTCAAGGTTAATGAATGTTCATTTTGAAAGTAAAGCTCTTATAGCATTTATGGACCAAGTACTCATACTGTTGATAGTGCATTAAGTTTATCCTCTAATTCATTTGTTGTTGATGAAAGTAGACTAATATTATTCCTTATGATGATAATAATATGAGAGAATGGCTATCCACTCCAGCATTCTTGCCCGGAGAACTCCATGGACAGATGAGCCTGGTGGGCTACAGTCCATCGGGTTGCAAAGAGCTGGACATGACTGAGTGACTTTCATTCCCATAGGATATAAACAAATATACCTTGAATTACAAAATTACATGTATGTAAGTAGGATATGTGGTTCATCTAATGTGCAGTCCTAATTCTGGTATGGCCACTACAAATAGAAAGCTAATGAACTGGACTTTTTTCCTATGACTACATGCTCTTAGGTTGACTGACCATCACATTTAAAAATAACAATGAAGGTTTCCATAACACTTGGACATTTACAAAGCACTTTAATATATGTTTCATCTTATTCTGTTCTCACAATAACTCCATTGATGTATGGTACTAATATTCCCATTTTATAGGCAATTTTATGAACTGAAATGTTTGTATCTCCTCAAATTTATATGCTGAAGCCCTAACCCCAAGTGTGTGCTGATATTTGCAGGTGGGATTTTGGGAAGATAATTAAGATTTGATGAGGATATGAGGGGAGAGCCCTCATGACAGGATTGGTCGCTTTAGAAGAACAAGAAGACAAGGTTCAAGAGGGAGGAGACATATGTTTATCAATGGCTGATTCATGTTGATGTTTCACAGAAAACAACAAAATTCTGTAAAGTGATTATCTTTCAATTAAAAAAAAAGAAAAGAAGACAAGGTGATCTCTTTCTCTCTCCATGCACAGGCACTAAGGACAGGCCAGGTGAACACACAGAGAGAAAGTGGCTGTCTAAAAGCCAGAAAGTAGGAAGCCACTAGACATTGAATCTTTGGTTATCTTCATCTTTTGTCTGTTGTTTAAGCCACTTAACCTATGGTACTTTTTTGTTTGTTTGTTTGTTTGTTTGTTTGCACATACTAGTATTTATTTAACCTTTGCCATTTATTTTTTTTCTTTTTTTAAAAATTGTGTTAGTTTTGCTATACAATGACATGAAACCACCATGGGATTACATATGCTCCCCCTCCAGAACCGCCCTCCCTCCTCCCTCCCGATTCCCTCCCCCTGGGACATCTCGGTGCACCAGCCCCGAGCATCAACCCTGGGCTGGCGATTGATTTCACATATGATAATTAACATGTTTCAATGCCATTCTCCCATATCATCCCACCCTTGCCCTCTTCCACAGAGTCCACGAGTCTGTTCCATACATCTGCATTCCTTTTGCTGTCTTGCATGCAGGGTTCTTGTTACCATCTTATTTTAACAGAGCAGCCCATCCTATCATACATCAGTTCAGTACACTTCAGTCGCTCAGTCATGTCTGACTCTTTGCGACTCCATGAAGTGCATAACACCAGGCCTCCTTGTCCATCACCAACTCCCGGAGTCCACCCAAACCCATGTCCGTAGAGTCGGTGATGCCATCCAGCCATGTTATCCTCTGTTGTCCCATTCTCCTCCTGCCCCCAATCTTTCCCAGCATCAGGTTCTTTTCCAATGAGTCAACTCTTCACATGAGGTGGCAAAAGTACTGCAGTTTCAGCTTCCACATCAGTCCTTCCAATGAACACCCAGGACTGATATCCTTTAGGAAGGACTTGTTGGATCTCCTTGCAGTCCAAGGGACTCTTAAGAGTCTTCTCCAATACCACAGTTCAAAAGCATCAGTTCTTTGGAGCTCAGCATTTTTCACTGTCAAACTCTCACATCCATACACGACTACTGGAAAAACCATAGCCTTGACTAGATAGATCTTTTTTGGCAAAGTAATGTTTCTGCTTTTCAATATGCTATCTAGGTTGGCCATAACTCTCCTTCCAAGGAATAAGTGTCTTTTGATTTCATGGCTGCAATCACCATCTACAGTGACTTTGGAGCCCCAGAAAATAAAGTCTGACACTGTTTCCATTGGTTCCCCATATATCTCCCATGAAGTGATGGGACTAGATGCCATGATCTCACTTTTCTTACTGTTGAACTTTACGTCAACTTTTTCACTCTCCTCTTTCACTTTCCACAAGAGGCTGTTTAGGTCTTCTTCACTTTCTGCCATAAGGGTGGTGTCGTCTGCATATCTGAGGTTATTGATATTTCTCCCGGCAATGTTGATTCCAGCTTGTGCTTCTTCCAGCCCAGCGTTTCTCATGATGTACTCTGCATATAAGTTAAATAAGCAGGGTGACAATATAAAGCCTTGACGTACTCCTTTTCCTATTTGAAATCAGTCTGTTGTTCCATGTCCAGTTTTAACTGGTAGTTTCTGATCTGCATACAGGTTTTTCAAGAGACAGGTCAGATGGTCTGGTATTCCCATCTCTTTCAGAATTTTCCACAGTTTATTGTGATCTACACAGTCAAAGGCTTTGACATAGTCAATAAATCAGAGGTAGATGTTTTTCTGGAACTCTTGCTTTTTCGACAATCCAGTAGATGTTGGCTATTTGATCTCTGGATCTTCTGCCTTTTCTAAATCAGCTTGAACATCTGAAAGTTCATGGTTCATGTAATGCTGAAGCCTGGCGTGGAGAATTTTGAGCATCACTTTACTAGTGTGTGAGATGAGTGCAATTGTGCAGTAGTTCGAGCCTGCTTTGGCATTGCATTTCTTTGGCATAGGAATGATAACTGACCTTTTTCAGTCCTGTGGCCATTGCTGAGTTTTCCAAATTTGCTGGCATATTGAGTGCAGTACTTTCACAGCATCGTCTTACAGGATTTGAAATAGCTCAACTGGAATTCCATCACCTCCCCTAGCTTTGTTTGTAGTGATGCTTTCTAAAGGCCACTTGACTTCACATTCCAGGATGTCTGGCTCTAGGTGAGTGATCACACCATTGTGTTTATATGAATTGTGAAGATCTTTTTTGTACAGTTCTTCTGTGTATTCTTGCCACCTCTTCTTAATATCTTCTGCCTTTGTTAGGTCCATATCATTTCTGTCCTTTATAAAGCCCATCTTTGCATGAAATGTTCCCTTGAAATCTCAATTTTTTTTTCCATTTTTACTTTATTACTTGAATTGTTTAAAATGGGACAGGGGAGAGGGGTACTTTTTTTTTTATTGCTTTTGCCATACATTGTCATGATATCACCATGGGTTTACATATGCTTCCCCTCCGGAACCTCTCTCCCTCCTCCCTCCCCCCCTGGAAATCTCGCTGCACCAGTCCCGAGCATCAATCCTGGGCTGGCGATTGATTAGACACATGAAAATTAACATGCTTCAATGCCCTTCTCCCATATCATCCCACCCTTACCCTCATCCACAAAGTCCACGAGTCTATTCTATACATCTGCGTTCCTTTTGTTGTCTCGCATGTTGGGTTCTCGTTACCGTCTTTCTAAATTCCATATATATGCGTTAATATACCGTATTGTTGTTTTTGCTTCTGGCTTACTTCACTCTGGATAATGGGCTCCAGTTTCGTCCATCTAAGTAGAATTGCCTCAAATGATTTTTTTTTAATGCTGAGTAATATTCCATTGTGTATATGTACCACAGCTTTCTTATCCATTCGTCAGTTGATGGGCATCTAGGTTGCTTCCATGTCTTGGCTATTGTAAACAGTGCAGCGATGAACATTGGGGTACACATGGCTCTTTCAATTCTGGTTTCCTCTGTGTATATGCCCAGTAGTGGGATTGCTGGGTCATATGGCAGGTCTATTTTCAGCTTTTGAAGGAACCTCCACACTGTTTTCCATAGTGGCTGTACAAACAACTCCTGCAGCTACATTCTAGAAAAATAAACAACCCAATTAAAAAGTGGGCCAAAGAACTTAAGAGACATTTCTCCAAAGAAGATATAAAAATGGCTAACAAACACATGAAAAGATGCTCAACATCACTCATTATCAGAGAAATGCAAATCAAAACCACAATGAGGTACCACTTTACACCAGTCAGAATGGCTGCCATCCAAAAGTCTACAAGCAATAAATGCTGGAGAGGATGTGGAGAAAATGGAACCCTCTTACACTGTTGGTGGGAATGGAATCTCAAATTTTTTTTGAAGTGATTGCTAGTCTTCCCATATTGTTGTTTTCCTCTATTTCTTTGCATTGATCACTAAGGAAGGCTTTCTTATCTCTCCTTGCTATTTTTTGGAACTCTGCATTCAGATGGGAATATCTTTCCTTTTCTCCTTTGCTTTCACTTCTCTTCTTTTCACAGCTATTTGTAAGGCCTTCTAAGACAGCCATTTTGCTTTTTTGCATTTCTTTTTCTTGGGGATGGTCTTGATCCTTGTCTCCTGTACAATGTCACAAACCTCCATCCATAGTTCATCAGGCACTCTGTCTATCAGATCTAGTCCCTTAAATCTATTTCTCACTTCCACTGTATACTTATAAGGGATTTGACTTAGGTCATACCTGAATGGTCTAGAGGTTTTCCCTACTTTCTTCAATTTAAGTCTGAATTTTGCAATAAGGAGTTCATGATCTGAGCCACAGTCAGCTCTCGGTCTTGTTTTTGCTGACTGTATAGAGCTTCTCCATCTTTGGCTGCAAAGAATATAATCAATCTGATTTTGGTATTGGCCACCTGGTGATGCCCATGCGTAGAGTCTTCTCTTGTGTTGTTGGTAGAGGGTGTTTGCTATGACCAGTGTGTTCTCTTGGCAAAACTCTATTAGCCTTTGCCTTGCTTCATTCTCTACTCCAAGGCCAAATTTGCTGGTTACCAATGTCCAAAACAGAATATTAATAAAAATTTTAATAGTTTATTATAGCTGCATAGTTCTATGTAACAGAGCCAAGATAAATAGAACAGAATTGATAGTCTATGGATAAATCTTTGCATTTATAAATTAATTTTTGACCAAGATAATAAAATGAAGAAATAATAGTGTTTTCAACTAATAATGCTGGGACAGCTGGCTAGCCATGTGCAAAAAAATGAAGCTGCATATTTATCTCCCATCATATTCAAAATATAACTTACAGTGAATCAAAAATGTAAATATGAGGGACAAAAATATAAAATACTTAGGAAAAATACATATAAGTAAGTCCATGCTCTTGGATAAAACAATGCTTTTTTACTTTAAGTGTTTAAAGTAAAAAGTACAAGGAATACATAGAAAAATTAATTGGACATCATCAAAATTAAAATAACAGCTGTTCTTCAAAGGAACTACCAAGGAAGTGAAAAGGCAACTCACAATATGGGAAAAATATTTTCAGACAGTATTATCTGATAAGCATATATTATCCAGAATATATACAGAACTTATACAATTCAACAGTAAAAGGAATAAAAATATATTAAAATGGGCAATGTATTTGAATAAACATTCCTATAAATAAGATATACAAATAGCCATTAAGCACAGGAAAAGATGATCAACATCAATAGATATCATGTTCAAGCTCAGTCACTCAGTTGTGTTCGTCTCTTTGTGACCCCATGGAATGAAGCCCACCAGGTTCCTCTGTTCATGGAATTTCCCAAGCAAGAATACCGGAGTGGGTTGCCTTTTCTTCTCCAGGGGATCTTCCTCACCCAGGAACACATGTCTCCTGCCTTGGCAGGCAGAATCTTAGCACTGAGTCACCAGAGAAGCCCATCATTACATAACAGGATAGTGCAAATCAAAATCACAACGAGGGACCACTTCACATCTATTAGCATGGCTATAACAAAGAAAAAAGGGAAAACAGGATATAATTGTTGGAGAGAATGTGGAAAAAATAGAATTCTAATACATTGCTGATGAGAAGGAAAACAATTTGTTAGTTAGATGTGGTAGTACTTCTCTATATAAATGTATAATACATACATATTGTATGATTACATTAATACAAACTGTCCAGAATAGGGAAATCCATATATACAGAACATCCATTAATGATTGCCAGGAGCTAAGGAGAGGGGGGGAAATGGGAATTGACTATTTGTGAATATGAATTTTCATTTTGGGGAGATGAAAATATCCTGGAATGAGGAATGATTGATGCACAACTTTGTGAATATACTAAATTCTGCTGAATTGCACCATTTAAAAGGGTGAGTTTTATGGTATGTGAACTTAACCTCAATACAACTGTTAAAAATAAACTATAAGCACATGTAGGGGTAATGGTAACTGACACTTGGCCCTTGTGACAGAGTGAACAATATATGTTGCCTCTTTATTATTAACCAGGTGGTGCTTGAAGTCCATTAGTGTTTTGATTACAATTCACACACACACAAATGCATACAGTCCACACTTTTGGGGTATTTGTTTTGGACATCATTGAATCTAATCTTACAATATTGAAACATCAGAAGACCACAGCTCACAATGACATTCTTTCATGTCAACGGATGTATCAATGCTTCATAATTAAAAGCAGGCTTAAACTATGAAAACTGAAACAGCTCATATGATATGACCTACACATCTGTCTAGAAGAATATCTATTTTTCCTTATATTGTATTCCCCTACAAAGTCTCCACAGATAGTTATAAGTCTCAGGGTCAATAATAGGAGATGTGTGATGTGGTTTGCATCACTGGGTTCTCCAGCCTAGGCTTGCTGTAACACTGGAGTTTGAGATGTTTTGTTGATAATGAAAACAAGTAGGCTATCAGTTAATTCTATTTCCATATGAATAAAATGTGGAGTCTGAAGGGATCTTGCTTTGGGGATGGTGACTGTGACTGACATCTTGTCTATTTCAATAAGTCAGTTACTGACACAGAACTTCCAGTAGTTTCATTCATTTGGGGAATAAGGGCAGAGGAGGAAGATTCACTAAAGCTGGGCTTCTGGAGTGGCTCAGTGATAAAAAAAAAATAAATCTACTTACCAATGCAGGTAGACACAGGAGATGCAGGTTCGATCCCTGGGTCAGGGAAGATCCCCTGGAGGAGGAAACGGCAACCCACTCCAGTACTCTTGCCTGGGAAATCCCATCGACAGAGGAGCCTGGAGGGCAACAGTTCATAGGGTTGCGGAGTCGGACACGACTGAGCACACATGAATAGCTGTCACATCAGAAAAGAATGGGGCATAGAAGTGAGAATCTGATTAACAGAATATAATCATAGGTTGGGATTTTGTTTACCATTTCAGCAGTGTTTCCCTCTTGTGGCCTATCACCCTTCCCTTGAACAAACAAAATAGTTGAATTCTTTAACATCTCAAGAAATTCTGGCTAAAGATCACCAATTTAAGACAGTAGTTCTCAACAAAGAGTAACTGCCCCAATCATAGGACATTTGGCAACTCCTGGAGACTTTTCTGGTTATCACACCTGGGGGGAAGGTATTATTGGCATTTAGTGGTAGAATCCAGGCAATGTTGTCTAACAGCCTATAATATACAGGACAGTCCTCTATAACAATGAATTATCTAGGCCAAAACATTAACAGTCACAAAGTTAAAAATTCTGATATAAGGATAAAACCTGCCTATTAATTATGAGTAAAGACAGACAGGACATCCCTGGTGGTACTGTGGATAGACATCTGCCTGCCAATGCAGAGAATAGAGGTTCAATCTCTGATCTGGGAAGAGTCTACATGCCACGGAGCAACTAAGCCCATGCCCTGGAGACACCAAGTCACAACTACTAAAGCCCATCCATGTTCCTAGATCCTGTTCTCCACAACAAATCACCACAATGAGAGGGCCATGCACTGCAACCAGAGTAGCCCATGCATAGGAACAAAAACCCCAGGGCAGCCAAAAAAAAAAAACCAAAAATATTTGTATTATTTAGTATTCTTGCCATCTTTTCATTGATCTTTTTTCTCTTGTTGCTCCAGAGCCAGGACACAACAAACATAGTGATGCACTAGTTATAGTAAAAGTGAGTGTTAGTCATTCAGTTGTGTTGAACTCCTTGTGATCCCATGGATTATAGCCCAACCAGGTTCCTCTCTCCATGGGATTCTCCAGGCAAGAATGCTGGAGTGGGTTGCCATTTCCTTCTCTAGGACATCTTTCCCACCCCAGGATCGAACCTGGGTCTCCTGCATTGCAGGCAGACTCTTTACTGACTGAGCCACCATGGAAGCTATACTAATTAGAACTACTTTTAGAGCCTGTTGAAAACATTGAATCAATATAATTCACAATATGAGAATTTAGCTTTGTCTTCTTCATTTGGTCCAGTCTGACATTTTTACCATTTTTAAATAAATGTTTCCATTTAATGCATGGCTAATGTTGCTGATCCATACCCACTGATAAAAAGCTAGCTTGGTTCTGTTCAGTTAAACTAGGAAAATTTTTCTGTACATTTTCTGAATAATTATATTATACCAATTTTGAACATAATGCTTTGTGCACAGGACACCCACAGGTAGTATGATTATTGTAATTAGTAATAATTTGTATAGCACTTCATATTTTTCAAGGGTTCTGCAGTATTTCCTCACAGTAATTCCATGTGCCAAATCACTATTATCATCCCCATTTCACAGATGAGAAAATAACAGTACATAGAGGCTAATTATCTTATTTGGGGGTCACAGAGTGGTTCAAAATAGGGCTTGGACTGAGGTTTTTATTTAGAACAGCAAGTTAATTCAAGCCTGTCAGCCTTTGTCAGCCCTTGTTTCAAAGGGATTTTTCAAAAACAAAAGTCGGAGAAACTGTATTGTCTATGAGTAGAAAGTTTCCAGGATTAATTTGTGTGTGTTATTTAAAATTTTATAGTTTTAAATGTGTTATTTCAGTTTGAATTACCTTAATGTGGAACAGTAATTAAGTCAAAAATACACTCTTCAGTGGCACTACTGTTATACTGAACTAGATTTGAGTGAAGTAAAAATTAAAAATATGAAAGAAGAGTTGTAATTTATGAACATGAGAAATTGTTTAGCTACATGTCTCACACCAAAGATAAACAGCAGGGTTTAAGGTGCTGTATATAAGCATACTCCTTCTAAGAGAAATTTTAAATTGCTTTCAACCTGTGTCCAGCTAGCTCACTTTCTTTGCCTGATACTAATGAGATCAATATTACATCATCAATCCCCAAATGGGTCAATTAGATGTGCCTTGTCCATGGACAAAATCTGCACACAGAACTCAGAACAGCTGTCTTTTCAAATAGATGTATTGTTCACACACAGCTGTCAGCAAGCAAGGTAATGTGTCCTACTTAGTGCCACTCAGACCCACAGAATGAAGATAATTCTTTCTTACTGATTGTTATTTCAGAAATTGTCAACTGGTCATAGTAAGGACAGAAAATACCTATGCATCAATCCATCATAAAAATATAATCCAAAAATGTGAAGAATAAATGTTGATGTTAGAGTAATAAAGGGTGATATGTGAGGCTTGTTTGCTATATGTTTTGATCCCTATTCATTTGAGGAAGCATGAGTTTTCAAAAGCAATTAAAGAACAAAGGAACCTGATTTTAGACTTAGGAGACATACATACCCAATTGATGACTTATTGAATTGATTATAACTGACCAGTTGATCAATATGTTCTTTTCAGATTATGACTATTACATAAAATGTTATGTATAGCTGTATTTTCAAATGCATTAACACTAAGAAGGACTTTAGTAAAAATAGCATAATATAAACATAGGAACTTATTGAGTAAGGAAAAATAGTAATTACAAGCAAAAAAAAAAAAAAAAAAAAAAAAAACCCCCCAAAAACTGTGGAGACAAAATCATATTAATAAAATGCCACTGAACATCAAGAGTTCATTGAAACTGCCACAGTGTTAGTAAAAAACTAAATTTTACTATTTCCCTTGAGCCAAAGAAATGTTTTATTATAAGTATTTGGGTAACTTTCTTTTCACTTTCTTCATCTGCTTTTCAAATTGTTACTAGGAAATTGTAGGAAGAATCTAGGTGGGGGAAATCATAGCTCTAATGAAAGCAGTGAAAGAAAATTAAAATTATTTTCATAAAATTTGATGGAGATGTTGTTTTAAGTTAATTACAAGATAAGTAATAATTCCAGACAGTATAAGGGTGGTAAAGAGTCTCTGTCCAAGAGAAAATCCAAACAAAACTAATATTTGTCTAGAACAGCACAGTCTCTGGAAGTGAACAGACTTGGTATATAATCCAGACTCCATTACTTTCCAGTCATGAGATTTCAGGCAAACTCATTATAAAAACCTTCGGTTTTCTTCCTTGTAGAGTGAAAATAATAAGAACTTCTTTATAAAGT
Source organism: Antilocapra americana (assembly GCA_007570785.1). Classification (NCBI taxonomy): domain Eukaryota; kingdom Metazoa; phylum Chordata; class Mammalia; order Artiodactyla; family Antilocapridae; genus Antilocapra; species Antilocapra americana. The sequence continues at coordinate 5,340,864 of ML664659.1, read as the reverse complement.
TGTGATGAGGATTTAATGAAAATACATTTTAAAATTTTAACATTATGCCTAATGGCTGCTTAATGTTAATGTTAGCATTAATTAGCACTGATATTTGATTAATTGTTGCTTTGGTGTTAGTACTGATACTGGTATTAATTTTAGCATTAACGTACTATCTTTTTACATGAGATATGTGATATGTGAAATGAAGACATTTTATTCTGACCATTGAGTAGAGTTCCCTGTGCTATACATTTGGTTCTCATTAGTCATCTATTTTGTACACAGTAGTGTATATATATGTCAATCACAATCTCCCAATCCATCCAATCCCCCACATCTCCCGTTGGTGTTCATAAATTTGTTCGGTACATCAATGTCTATATTTCTGCTTTGAAAATAAGTTCATATGTATCATTTTTATAGATTCTATATATAAGTGAAACTAAATGATATATGCTTTTCTCTTTCTGATCCAATTCTATAGTTCTGCTTTGAAAATAAGTTCATCTGTATCATTTTTATAGATTCTATATATAAGTGAAATTAAATGATATATGTTTTTCTCTTTCTGATCCACTTTACTCTGCATATTACTGTTAATATTAGCACTACTACTATTTCTCCTTTACTTACTTATAATCAGTGTTTCAAACTTGGATGGGATTAGATAATAAGTTGGACATTTAGTCCAAATGTCTCAGAGCACAGAAATCCCCTCTAAAACAACATTAGCAGATGGTACTTTGAAACAAAATATTGAATTTTGTAATAATCCTTGTCAAATTTTATTTTGTTGATTTTCTTTTATGGTATGGCACTATTTCCCTCAAATCCAGAAATAATTAAACATGGCATTTAACAAAAAAGAAAAATGAAAATGCAGTTGACATACAGAAATGAAAAACACCAGTTCTGATGTAAATCTATTACAAACACCTACAAAAAAATTGAATACACTAAATTTTGTACAATTTTTTGTCTTTAAACCAATGATTAATCTTAAGCGTTTTATCTCAAATGATCTTAAAATTATGATCTCTCTCTTTCAAAAATGTTTCACTATTACATTGCTTGTGCCAGCATTATATCATTTTTTGTAGGTTAAAGATGACATTCTTTGATAACGTTCACAAAATGGCCTTTTCTCCTCACTCTCACACTTCATCAAATATACAGATTTCTCTAACTGCAAAACAACTTGCTAAAGATTTCATAGTAACATGAACTGCTATTTATTGATATTTTCTGTGCTAAGTACTGTGCTAGTAGTGTAAAGTTTTATATGTGAGATTTTATGGACTGAATATTCCCCCCCCCCAGAATTCCTAGGTTGAAACTCTCAACACCAGTGGGATGGTATTTGGAAGTGGGGTCTTTGAGAGGTAATCAGGGACTAGATTAGGTCATTATGGGAGGCTCCTCATGATACATTATCTTTTATAAGAGGAGAAGGAAACAGGAGACCTCTCTTTCTCTGCCGTGTGAGGATATTGCAAGAGGGTGGCCATCTGAAAACTGGAAAGAGGCATCTTACCAAGAACTCAGATCTGCCAATGTCTAGATCTTGAACTTTTCAGCCTCCAGAACTGTGAGAAATAGAGGTCTCATTTTTAATTTACCCACTTTATAGTATTTCATTATAGCAGCCCAATCTGAGTAAGAAATTAATACTACAAAAGGGGTGCTGTTGTAACAAACACCTTAAAAGTAGAGAAGCCGCTTTGGAACTAGATAACGGGTAAAAGCTAAAAGTGTTTGGAGGTGCCTTCTAGAAAAAGCTGACATTTCAAGGTAAGACTATCCATGTTAAATAGTAGCAAAAAATATTAGCTCAATTATCTGTGTGTCTTAGTATTTTGTGCAAGGTGGAACTAGAAGCAATGAAATTGGATATTTAGCTAAGATTTCCAAGAAAAAAGGTTGATGGAGCAACTTGGTTCTTCCAGACTGCTTACAGTAAAAAATAAGAAGAGAAAAATTAAAGGAAAAGGAAAATTTTAAACATAAAGAAACCAAAATTTAAAGATTTGGAAAATCTTGCCAAAAATTGAGAAAGCATTCTTATGGAGAGAATACTAACTAAAAGTGGAGGAGAGCAACCATTTGATCAGTAGATTAGTAGGAGTGTGAACCAGAATAGCACCTAACCAAGCCAAAAGAGTAGAAATACTGCCAGTTTGAACTGAATGATATGGAGATAGGATGGAATGAAAGAACACTGCCAGACTTCTTACATCAAACAGGAAAATAAAACTATCCAACTCTGCACTTGTGTTATTCTTCAAGAAAAGAGAATGGCCCCAAAGACGACAAGTCAAACATCATCAGGGCTATCTCGTTAGTGTCAGCAGACCAGAGATCATCCAAACCAAAGCTAAACATGCATTTCCAGCCAGGGCTCTGACAGTGACAGTGTCACCCCATTGGGTCAGGGAGGCAGAGCATCTGGCCAGAGGATTATTCTTGAGCCTTAAGATCTCATGGAGTTTGCCTTCTCAAGGTGTTGTGATTTGCCTAGGACCCATCACCTCTTCTTCCTTAAATCTCTCTTTTGGAATGGAAATGTCTAGTCTATGCCCCATTGTATTTTTGGAAGCATGTAACTTGTCTGGTTTCACAGGTTTACAAGAGGGAAACTGGTCCCAGGATGAATCTTGAGTCTTATCCAAATCTGACTTAGATGATATTTGAATGAGACTTTGGATTTAAATGCATGAGAGTTTGGGGGTGCTGAAATACAGTTCATGCATTTTATGTTTGAAAAGGACATGAATTTGGGGGCCCAGAAGTAATGACTGATGACTGTACACATGGACACCACCAAATTATCAACATTGAAACCAGACTGATTATGTTCTTTGCAGACAAAGATGGAGAAGCTCAATACAGTCAGCAAAAACAAGACCTGGAGCTGATTGTGGCTCACATCATGAGCTCCTTATTGCAAAAATTCAGGCTGAAATTGAAGAAAGTAGGGAAAACCACTAGGTCATTTAGATATGACCTAAATCAAATCTCTTATTATGATATAGTGGAGGTGACAAACAGATTCAAGGGATTAGATCTGGTAGACACAGTGCCTGAAGAATTATCACTGGAGACTTGTAACACTGTACAGGAAGCAGTGACCAAAACTATCCCAAAGAAAAAGAAATGCAAGAAGAAAAAGTGATTGTCTTAGGAAGCTTTACAAACAGTTGAGGAAAGAAGAGAAGTGAAAGGCAAGGGAGAAAGATGTGCCCAACTGAATGCAGAGTTTCAGAGAACAGCAAGGAGAGATAAAAAAATAAAAAATTTCTTCAAAGAACAATGCAAAGAAATAGAGGAAAAGAATAGAATAGGAAAGGCTAGAGATTTCTTCAAGAAAATTGGGGCTATAAAGGGAACATTTCTTGCAAGGATGGGCGTAATAAAGGACAGAAATGATAAGGACATAACAGAAGCAGAAGAGATTAAGAATAGGTGGACATAATACACAGAAGAATGACACACACACAAAAAAAAGATCTTAGTAACCCAGATAACCACAATGGTGTGGTCATTTATCTTGAGCCAGACATCCTGTGTGAAGTCAAGTTGGCCTTAGGAAGCATTACTATAAACAAAGCTAGTGGAGGTGACAGAATTCCAGCTGAGCTATTTCAAATTGTAAAAGATGATGTGCCTAAAGTGCTGCAACCAATATGGCAGCAAATTTGGAAAGCTCAGCAGTGGCCACAGGACTGGAAAAGGTCAGTCTTCATTCCAATCCCAAAGAAGTCCAATGCCAAAGTATGTTCAAACTACCACACAACTGTGCTCATTTCACAGGCTAGCAAGGTAATTTTCAAAATCCTTCAACCCAGGCTTCAACAGTACACAAACCAAGAACTTCCACATGTATGAGCTGGATTTAGAAAAGGCAGAGGAACCAGATATTAAATTGTCAACATCCACTGGATCACAGAAAAAGCAAGAGACTTCCAGAAAAACATCTACTTTTGCTTCATTGACTATGCTAAAGCCTTTGACTGAGTGGATCACGACAAACTGTGGGAAATTCTTAAAGAGATGGAATATCAGACCACCTTACCTGCCTCCTGAGAAATATGTATACAGCTCAAGATGCAACAGTTAGAACTGAACATAAACAATGGACTGGTTCCAAGTTGGGAAAGGAGTACATTAAGGCTGTATGTTGTCACCCTGCTTATTTAACTTCTATTCACAGTACATCATGTGAAATGATGGGCTGGATGAATCACAAGCTGGAATCAAGATTTCTAGGAGAAATATCAACAACCTCAGATATGCAGATGATACCACCCTAACATCAGAAAGTGAAGAGGACCTGAAGAGCCACTTGATGAAGGTAGAAGAGGAGAGTGAAAAATATGGCTTAAAATTCAACATTCAAAAATCATGGCATCTAGATCCATAACTTCATGGAAAGGATGGAGAAAACTAGAAGCAGTGGAAGATTTTATTTTCTTGGGGTCCAAAATCGCTACAGATGATGACTGCATCCATGAAATTTAAGGTGCTCTCTCCATGGAAGAAAAGCTATGACAAACCTGGACAGCGTATTTGGAGTTGAACCAAAGAGAAGGCTGAGCAAAAAGAATTGATGCTTTCAAAATGTGGTACTGGAGAAGACTCTTGAGAGTCCCTCTGACAGCAAGTAAATCAAACCAGTCAATCCTAAAGGAAATTAAGCCTGAATATCCATTGGAAAGACCAATGCTGAAGCTGAAGCTCCAATACTTCGGTCACCTGATGTGAAGAGTCAACTCACTGGAAAAGACCCTTTCCTGATGATGGGAAAGGTTGAGGGCAAGAGGAGAAGAGGGTAACAGAGTATGAGATGGTTGGATGGCATCACCAACTCAATGGTCAAGAGTTTAAGTAAACTCTGGGAGATAGTGAAGGACAGGGAAGCATGGTGTGTGGCAGTCCATGGGGTCACAAAGAGTTGGACACAACTTAGCAACTAAACAACAATAAAAACAACATGAAATCCATTCACCTGGTATAAATTTCCTTGGTTCTCATCCAGATTCAAGGAGCTGAAGTGTAATTATAGTGTTGCAGATAACCTGAATATTGCCATTACAAGACAATTATGAAAAACTCTAAAATGCTTTAAAAATAGTAATGCATCTGCAGGTATGCAATTATCATATCTATTACACTATGTATGTACTATAGTATATTTGAATTATTAATGCATAAAAATATTGGAGTCATTAAAATATTTAATACATCATGATTTAACATAATTATGATCAGATTTAATAAAATAATTTTACATGTCCTACTTTAAGTAACATATTACATAAAGTTCTGTTTTCTGTAATCTCTGCCTTAATTTTATAGTAACAAATAGAAATAAGAGTGCCTTAATTAACCATTCCATTTAGAACCTCTTCTAATGAGGAACTTAAACAGTAATTTTGAGACAAATGTATGTGGATATGTATGAGTACGTTTGCCAGAGTTGTTCTCTAAGCATGATTAAATGTAAGCTGATGAACACTTGAAACAAAATGATGTATTTACATAATCATTTTATACTCACAATACACCATCTTGTCCTCACAGTGACCCATTTTGAAAGTAAGAAGCTTTGATATAGATAAAGAAACTTGCCCAATATTACAAATACAGTTGCTGTGAGGGCTCATGTGCTCTTTTCACTCTATTTCCAAGAAACTCATAGTTCATTATTTTTTCAAGTCTTATTAAATTCATCTGAAAGCTACCCACTCTTAATTTTACAAAATGTTATATTAATCAATTTTTTATCACGACCATAAGGTTTTTGAAAAATTTTGGATGATAACTTGAAGAGGATTTTTAAAGGAATACAGAAGTATTTGACATTTAGGGAAAAATTTGTCAAGTGTTGCAGAGATTTCTGCACAATACCTGAAGAGAATCCGAATTTAACTTCTACAAGCACATGGGGAATGAGAAAGCCTTTACACTTTCTACTGAGCTATTGTTATGACTTGCATTTTCTAAACTATATTAACTACCTTGACCCCCTATGTAAGTGTTCATTAATGAAAAATTAGCAAGCAATCCTTACAAATTATAAGTGCATAAGAATAGTTCCTAATGTGTTCAACATAATCAGTGATTGTGCTGTGAATATACTGCTGCTGCTGCTTCTAAGTCACTTCAGTGATGTCCAACTCTGTGCGACCCCATAGACAGCAGCCCACAAGGCGCCCCCATCCCTGGGATTCTCCAGGCAAGAACACTGGAGTGGGTTGTCATTTCCTTCCCCAGTGGATGAAAGTGAAAAGGGAAAGTGAAGTCATTCAGTCATGTCTGACTCTTAGCAACCCCATGGAATGCAGCCTACCAGGCTCGTCTGTCCATGGGATTTTTCCAGGCAAGAGTACTGGAGTGGGTTTCCATTGCCTTCTCCATGAATATACTGCAGTAGAAATCAAAAGTGATTGGAGAAATCAAAAGGAGATTGGAAGTTGCAACTCCTAAGTGAGTTGTTTCAAGGGCAAATGTTTTCTTAAAATTCGAATAAGCAGAGCATTTTTCAATCATTAGGCTAAAGAAAGAAATAAATACTTCTAAAATAAGCAGATATTGACCAAAATGACAAAAGAAGCAAAATGGGCAGCTCAGGAAAACCTATATTGTGATTTTCTCTATAAGATCACAGACACCTGAAAAAATTCAGTTGAAGTTAAACAATTTCTACCCAGTACCTTGGGCTTCCCTGGTAGCTGAGCTGGTAAAGAATCCGCCTGCAATGCAGGAGACCTGGTTTCAATCTCTGGGTTGGGAAGATCCCCTAGAGGAGGAAATGACAACCCACTCCAGTATTCTTGCCTGAAGAATCCCAGGGACAGAGGAGCCTGGCAGGCTACAGTCCATGGGGTCGCAAACAGTTGGACACAACTGAGCAACTAAGCACAGCACATATCTAGTACCTACTATGTGCAAAAGAATAAAATTAACATTTATTTTCTGCTTAAAGTGTGCCAAACATTACTAGAAGCCTCATTATTAGTATTAGCACTAACATTAGTATTTATGAATCCTCACAACTCTGGGAGGTAGGTAACATTATCCTGTTTATACATCTGAGAAAACTGGGGCCCAGAGAGGTGAGGAAGCAAGGTATTACCAACCTTCAAGCCTCTCATGTTGCAGGTAGTAGGTATTTTAATTTTCAATTTTCAAGTAGTGAACCTGAGATCCATGCAGGTCATGTCAACTGCAAAAATTCACAAAGGTAGTGAATGCTTTGACTATAACTCCAATAGTAAAGCTAGATTACCTTTACCCACGAGTGATTTTCCAACTTCAGCACGCATCAGAATCATCTTATTAAAACAGAGGTACTGAACCAGAGACTGCTGGACTCCATCCCCAGAGTTTGAATTGGGAAGACTGGGGTGGGGCCCAAGAGTTTCCATTTCTAAGAAGTTTCTAAATTATGCTGTTGCTGCTGCTAGTCCAGGGAATACACTTTGATAACTACTCTGGAAATAGTAGTAAAGAGAACAAACAAGTATAGTTGAAGTTGAACAAATGGATTAAAAGGCTAAAAGATATATTATCAGAACAATAGCAGTCTATTACAAGTTCCATATGAAAGGCAAAAGAGAGCCATTGATGAGATTTTAAGATGTTGTCATAGAGATGACAGGGACATCATAGGGATGATAGTTGAGAGAAAGACATAAGGTTACCTATTTCTTTTAACTTTTCCTTTACTTTAACAGAAACAGAATAATGCCTTCAGACTGAAGCTAATGTTACATGGCTTTTAAATTACTCTTTTGTTTTTGTTTTGCATTCAGCATATCTTACTTTGAGCAATAGAGAGTTAAGCCATTGAAATCCTTAAGGAAACCATTTTTCCTGTTTCTTTCATTTCTTTGTTGCTGTGGTTTTTTTTTTTAAAACCAATTTCATTTTAAGTGATAGACAGGGATTTTCCTCCTTTAATGGTAAAAGGATCAAGTAAATTGGATTTGAGATGTTTAATTAAGTCAGTTCACAGACAAATGGACTTGATGAGTGGCAGGCTATTGTGGTGTGGTCCATGAGAAACAACTGCAATTAGACTAAACCTGTGGATGTAAGATTAAGATTTTTTTCAAGGTCAAGCCACAGAACTCATTTGGAAAAGAATTAACAGAATGCAGACAAAGAATCAATATGAAAACCATCTACTGGACACATAAACAATACAATAATGCCTGTGAACTTGAGTCCACACCTATTGCCAATTGATCCTGGGGATAAATTTTGGCATGAAAATATTTTATAAATAAGCATATATCTGTATCATATTATTTCCTTGAAATGAATTTAACTATGATTGGAAAATATTTCAGTCTCAACACAGGGAGAAATGCACTTCTTCATTCACTGTCCAGACTACTATTTTTCCTTAAATTAGTAGAGTATAAGCTCTGTTGGAAATGAAAAGAAATTCTAAGGAAAATATTAAATAAGTGGGGGAAAAAACAACCAGGATCTAAGGCAGGATTTCTGAACTTTTGTACTATGGTAATCTGATAGTATATGAACACCCTTTCTCAGACTAATATTTTTTAATGCATAAAACAAAAGAGATAGGAATTAAAAGAAATATAATGAATCACATAAAATATTAATAACTGAATGTACTATTAATATATACTAATATACATGTTTCTTTGTCAGTGAGTTGGTAACAAACTAATATACTTTAAAAAGCAAGTTAAAATTAATCTGTGTAACACCTCAGTGTGAAGGTAGTGCCTGCTTGGTTTGAATAAGGCCATTAACCTGTGGGGCAATACACATGTCATACTGGATATCCAGTCAATTCTTATTTTTTTATTTTCATGGTTATAAGAGCAGAAAATGTCTGTTTGCAAAGAGATATTATTGGAAATGGAATTAAAACCTTCCCAGCTCTCTTTAAAATGCTAGGATAGGTTTCTCAAACTGAATACTACTACTGTCCAAGAACTTTTGATTTAGACTCCAATAGTAGTGAATTTTTTTGTTCTAACCATCAATGAGTTCATCTTTAGCTAGTTTAACATCTTTGATGATACAGTTTATATTAGAAGAAAGGAATGTTAATCCATGTTTTAATTTTAATGCTATTAATGTAAAATATATGCTGCAAATGTGTTTTTCTGATGTTTGCAGAGTTCTCTTTCCCAATTAGTGAACAGAGAATTTTACCTCTCTACTCCATTTGGGTAAAGCACTTCCTCCAGTTTAAAGTTTGCAAGAATGTTGACCTCTACTTCTTCCTTATTGGAAGCTTAGCCAAGAAAGCTTAGAAATTTTATGAAGCATCTGCGATGAGGACTTAAAGATGTTGAAAAATTTATATTACTCATATGGTTAAATTATCTGTCAAGTAAAGCATCCAATAGGAAAAATCCTTTCTTTCAAAGTAATTCAAGAGAGTTTTGTGAGCTTTGTTTTTTTAAAAAAGTGAAATCTCTGCCCTTGGTTTAAACCATCACTGTAAGGCTTATCTTGGAAGCCATATAACTACCATATGCTCAAGTAGAGCATAACATTTCCCTTCCACTATTTGGAAATAAATCTTTAAAAATGAAGAGAGTCAGATATCTACATCTGGTCTTATCAATAATATTTATGGGTTTTGACAAAACTTCTTACAGCCTTATTGACAAAGTCTTTGTTGCCAGTGTGTGTTTCTGTATAAAGGAGTGAGTGACAATGACATAAGGAGATTCTTTTTGTTTTTCTTTTATACTAAAGTAGCAAACCCAGATGCATTACCAATCATTATAGAAGATCCATCTGTGCAAAGAGTATGAAGCTTTTTATCCCAGCCAAATATTTGTTTGGAAAAACAACTTTTTACTATTTCCAAACATCAGCAGCTTTTTCAGCATCCAAAGGGACTCACGAAATAGGATATCTTTTTAGAAAGTATCAGTATGCCTATCATGAACAACCAAAAAAATCTGTTGGCCACCTTTAGAGATGCCTCCAGCTTCATCTAGTTACACAGTCAATGGGAATATTGAAGCTGCTAATTTCCCTATGATCCTTTTCAAATATAAATCACAATACTTGTATAGGGACCAACTTCTAATTTTTTCATCTGTTCTATCCACAAACCATCTTAATATCTTCCCATCCATGTGACTTACTAAAGTCTCTGTAATGGTGTGCAACTCCAAACACTGAGTACTCTCATGGCTGTTCTGATAGACTATCATAATTTTAGAGTAATAATGAGCATAGATGATATTTCAAAACTAAAATATGATAGGAAAATATAGGTGATTTTTATTGGTGACAAAAATCATAGGCACTACCAAAGATATTGTGGTTTGCTTTCTGCATTCACTAGGAAGGAAAATACATGGACTACCTGAAATTTACCCATGGATCTCTTAGGGACCTATAGATCTAAGTTTAAGAAGCCCTGATGAAGATGGTGACCAATGGACAGAACTGTTACACGATCTCCTTTCAATTTTTTACTTATAATTGTTTCACTTTGCAATTATTCATATGACTTTTTTGCTTTGCCTAGTGCGTTTAAGTCTGGAGTGAATAGTTTTTGATTACTATGCTTATTTTTTCTATTTATCTCTAATCCTATTCTAAGATAAGACTAGAAAGGGACAATTTAAGATTCCCTCCCATATTCCATTTCAGCTTCTAGTCAAGGTATATTTTAAGGAAAGGAGTCAATGACCTCAGAGGACCATCATGAAATGTCCCAATTAGACAGATAATGAGATTAGAGTTGGGGGCTGAAGAGAAAGAGATGATAAGAATTGATGTATAGGATGCAAAATGAAAATTATGAAAATTATCTAAATTCTTGCTATTTATTCTCAACATAACTATATTTGCTGTTAACCATGTTGCATTTTGATAATATGAAAATTATTTAATCTAAATTCAAGTAGAATATTTTCTAAATTCTAAAGTTCTTAATGCAAGCACTTTAACTTTGATGAATTCCTTTCTCATTGCAAAATAGGAGTACTAATAATTCCTATACCATAGGCTTACTGTGATGATTAAATGAGAGAATTAATATAAAATTCTAAGCATAATGACTAGAAAATAGTCAGTACTCAATAAATCTTATCACTTACTATCATCATCACAATTCTTATCATAGTTAGATAGTATTTAAAAATCAGAGGGATGTTATCAAAATATTTTAAGAAATTAGCACAATAAGGTTTACATTTTAGAGAAATACAAGTAGTGATATGGTAATGGTAGCTTTTGGTGATATTTACTTTTATCTTATTTTAATATCAATGTATTAGTAATGGCTATCATTATAATATTTTAATACTGTTTCAGCTTTGTTTCATCAAGGACAATAACAAGAGAAACACATGTATTTTAAAGAGTCCTAATCCAGGGGCTTTTACAGTTTTGTTGATGAAAAAGTACTATTGTACTAACTACTTCAGAAATTATTGCTACTACCAGTCATGTGAATGAAGGTGAACATGACTTTAAAATAAGAATCAGGGAAGAAAAGTCACAGGCATTTGATCATCACAGAAATGAAGGCACACCATGTATACAAATATCTAGTTTTCAGGCACAAAAAAGGAAATGATGTACTTATTTATCATATATTTGTTGAACATTAACAAATATATGTTATTATGTTAGGAACTCATAAATACATGGGATGCATCAGTTGAATTAAAAAAAAAAAGAGAGAAAGTAAAACAAAACTTCCTGCACTCATGGAGATGGTGTTCTAGTAGAGGAAGGCAGAGGAAGAAGGACAATGAACAATAATCATAATAAATAAATGCCATGCTAAGCTGAAGGAAATAAGAGTTATGGTTAAAAATAGTAAATCAGAAGAAAAGAAATGAGAAATTTTGAGGTGAAAATAAAGTTATATTCCTGAGCCGAGAGGTCATGGTAGATACACCTCATTTGTACCATACATTTAGGCAAAGACTTGAAGGAAATAAGAAAGTTAATCACATTTGGAGAAGAGCATTATAGGAGAAAAAATAACTAGTAAAAAAGGTTCTACATTTTTTAATGTGTCCATGATGATGGAGATAATGAAAAGATTGCATTGGGGCTGAAAAAGAGAAACTAAAGGAAGAACAATGGAAGATGAAGTCAAGGAAGTAACATGGGAGTGGGAAGAAAATCATGGAAAGCTTTTGAGGCAATGGAATGACTTGAATTTTACTCTAACGTGGGGAGACATAACAGTCTCCTCAAGACTTATATTCTGACTTGTATTTTAAAATAGTTTTGACTGCAGTTTTCAGAATACATTATAGAGCAGCAAGGACATAGTCAGAAAAACCAATTTACACCAAGGAAAATGAATAGGTTGGCCTAAGGTGGTAGCAGTAGAGGTGTTGAGAAATGATCAGATTCTAGATATGTTTCATAGGTTACATAGACAGGGTTTGTTGATGGATTGGATACAGAGCATGGGGGAAAAAAGGAGTCTGGGACAGAGTCAAGATTTCAGAACTGAGAAAGTAAAACTGTGGAGTTACCATAAGCTGAGATAAAAAAGGCCCCACCCAGGAAGTCCAAGTTTGAGGACTTCTGTTTTGAATATGTTTCCTTTTACATGTCTGTTGGATTTCCAAGTGGAAATGCTTAGTAAGTAGTTGAATACAGCAGTCTGGTGTTTAGGAATGTGACAAAGTTTATTAGGAGTCAGAAGTAATCAAATAAGATGAATGAGAAATCGTCTAATAACAACAGACAGAGGTCTGGTGCAGATAAGGGAATAAAAGCTTAATTGGCAGTCGATTTAAAAGAAAATAAGACAAGAGTAATTTGAGGTACTATGTACCATCAATTGTTTCAAGGAATTTAGCTGCAGGTGGAGTACAAAGAAATTAGTCAGCTAGGATGAACCAAGAAGAGCATTTTGCTTGTTGTTAAGATGGAAAGAATAAGAGTATGCTGGTATTCTGATGAAAATAATTCATTAGAAAATAAGCAAATAATAATGAAGAAAAGGGAGGAGTTAGTGGAATATTATTTTTGAATAGGAAAGAAGAAAGGAGATTTCATGTATAGGTGAGAGACTCAGTATAGATAGGTACACAGAATTCATGTATGAAACAAGAAGTATACTGGCTCTTAATATGTGCTTGCTTTAGAGCTATGAAAACTGTTACTCATATTATCTGACAAATAAAATTCACATGGTTTTGTTTTGAACAAATATATATATAGAGAGAGACCACTCTGTGGGTTTATATGGTAGCACCAGTCTGTGGATGCTTGTTTTTAAACATTTTTTACTTTGGAAACTCAAATTTATAAGAGAAAACAGTATAATAAACCTCTATGTACCATTATTGCTTCAAATTTAGCATCATTTGCCAATCTTGTTTCATCAAAACATCTGAGTTTTTGCCAAGCCACTGTAATTCAAATACCAGATATTATATTATTTTATGCATAAAATCTTCAGCATTCATTTCTAATAGGATTTTTTTTCTTTTAACATAACTACACACCATTGACACAATACTAAATTTAAGAATAATCTTGCAATATTATCTAATTCTCATGGCTGATAATCTTTTCTGTGCTTAAGGTGCTTAGTCACTCATTCACATCAGACTCTTTGTTACCCCATGGACTCTAGCCCATCAAGCTCCTCTGTCCATAGAATTCTCCAGGCAAGAAAACTGGAGTGGATAGCCACTTTCCTTCTCCAGGGAGTCTTCCCCAATCAGGATTCGAACCCTAGTCTCCTGCATAGCAAGAGAGTTCCCTACCACTGAGCCACCAGGGAAGCCACCAATTTTCATTCCATCCTCAAATTTCACAATTATCAAACCTAAAAAGACATGGAGCAACTGTAAACTCTTAGTACTAAGTGAAAACACCAGTCTAAAAAGACTACATACTATGCGATTATAACTTTGTGACATTCTGGAAGATTAAAACTGTGGAGACATGAAAAAAAATCAGTGGTTGCTAGGGATGGACATAAGAATAGGCAGAGCACAGAGGACTTTCAGGGCAATGAAAACACTGCGTCTGATACTCTAATGGTGGATACAAGTCATTATACATTTGTCCAAACACACAGAATGTATAACACAAAGAGTGAAACCTAAAGTAAACTATATTTTGAAACATCATCATTTATCAATGTAGGTTCATCAAGTATAAGAAATTTACCCTCTGGAGAGAAATGCTGATAATGAAAGAGACTATGCATGTATGTGGGGGGGTGGGGGCATGGGTATATGAGAAACTCTGTACCATCCTTTCAATTTTACTATGAACCTAAAATTCCTCTTAAAAATATAAAGTACTATAAAGATTTTTCATAGATAAATGTGTTTATCTATGTTTAGTATTTTATGATCTATGTTTATTGCTTATCCTTTATTGTTTCATGATTTGAGGTTATAGTTTGGAAAGACCACATCTTCTGGTTATATTGGAATTTATCCATGTTTTCTTCTAATACTTACATAGTTTCACATTTTACTTCTAGATCTCTGATGCATTTAGAATTTCTATTGGTGCATGAAATGAAGAATTTATCCAGTTTTATACTATTTTATTTGACTATCCAGTTTCCAAATTATCTCTTATTAAAATGTTCCTCTTTAATTCACAGATTGGGGATTTTTGTCTTCATCAATATTGAATTTTCATGTGAAGTTGGGCCTTTGGGGGAACTTCAATAATTCTGTTTCATTAATCTGTCTATTCAAGCATCAATACCATATTATTTTAAAAGAGGCTTTTATAACGTGTTTTAAGGTCTATTAAGTTTATCCCACTTCTCATTGTTCTTTTTATCAGTTTCACGCAGGTTTTTTGGGGTTCACTCCTCCAAACAAAATTCATAATAAATTATCTAGCTGATGATATTTTAATTCTGTTTACATAAAAATATAGTTCCATTGTGATTAATTCAATTTCCTTAGTGAAACAGAATGAAAGATCATCAATGAATAGTGAAGACTAGGGAGAAGATATTGGAATATGAGGAGAGAGAAGAGGTAAAGTAGTTATCTAGGAGACAGGAGAGCTGCCCTTATAAGGCAGCATTAAGAATCCACTTGAGGTTTGTGGTCTTGAATTTACATGAATATCAGCCTATAGAGTTGTGTGTTCTTCTCCAGTTGCATTCACCTGCATGAGCTCTAATGTGCAACAAATACATAACTGGGGTTGGTTGGTTTGGCCAGTTGAGTTTAGAAAAGGGATAAAGAAGGCAATAAAAAATTGTGAACAAAAAAAAAACGATTATAATAACTAACCATATAATTTATAATTTTAATTTTAAAAATTATAAACTTTATAAATTTAACTTATAAATTTATAATTTTATAAAGAAATGAAGATTATTAAGGGCAGATAATGGATTTTAGGTCATGGTTAATTTGTAGCTTTGGTATTTATCAGAGGGAATGAGCTCATGGCATCAGTATGAACTATAATAAATAAACTAAGTACAACTTTGTATATTCCACACACCATTAATTGCTATAGATGGATAATATTTTGGGGGTCATCTCAGGTAAATATGTATAATGAACAATCTTACTGGAAAGGAAATTATGAAAGAAATTTCATTTACAATAGCATCAATATAATAAAATATAGAGGAATAAGTTTAAACAAGGAGGTGAAAGACCAGTACAACAAAAACTACAATACACTGCAAAAAGAAGTTAAGATTTAAAGAAATGGAAACATATCCCATGTTTCTGGACTGGAAGATCTAATACTATAAAATGTCAATACTTACCAATGCAATCTACATATTTAATGTGACTCTTATCAAAATGCCAATGATGTATGTGGCAGCCTGGATGGGAGGAGAGTTTGAGGGAGAATGAATACATGTATATGTATGGCTGAGTTCTTTTGCTGCCCACATGAAACTAACACAGCATTGTTAATTGGCTACACTCCAATATAAAATTAAAAATTAAAAAAATTGTCAATGTTGTTTCTCACAGAAAAAAAGACATCAAATATCCAAAACAATCTTGAAAAACAGCAAAATGGGAAGACTCATACTTCCTGCATTTCACAACTTACTACATGCAAAGCTATAATAATCAAAATGTTATTGTACTGGCATTAAGACATAATAGAGAGACCAGAAATAAACACTCAGAATTATAGACATATGACTTTAATTAAGGATGCTGAAAATATTTAATAGGAAAAGGACAGTCTTCAACAAATGCTGAGAAAACTAGATACCCACACACAGAAGAATGAAACTGTATCTTAGCCTGACACTGTATATAAAAATTAACTCAAAATAAAAGACCTAAGCATAAGCACTGAAACATTAAAACTGCTCCAAGAAAATATATGGGTAAATCTTTATAACATGGGAATTGGCAATGATTTCATGAATATGACATCAAAATCATAGACAACGAAAGGAAAATTAAGTCGGACTATATCAAAATTTAAAACTTCTGCACATCAAAACATACAATCAACAGAGTTAAATAGCAACCTATAGAGTGTGAGAAATACTTACAAATCACATATCTGATAAGTGATAAATATCCAGAATATACAGAAAACTCCTAAAATTCAACAGCAAGAAAATAACTTGATTCAAAAATGAGCAAAAGATTCAACTGGTATTTCTCCTATGAAATACAAATGGCCAATAAACATATGAAAAGATGATTGACATCACAAAGAATCAGGGAAATACAATTCAAAACTACAATATGATACTATTTTGTACTCATTAGGATGGTTACTATTAAAAAAATCATAAAGTAGCGTGTGTTGATTTGGATGTGGAGGAAATGGAACTCTTGTAACTGCCAGTGAGAATGTAAAATGGTGCAGCTGCTAGGGAAAACAGAATGACAGTGTCTCCAAAAAATTAAAAACAAAATTGCCATATGATCCAGAAATTCTACTTCTGGATATGTATCCAAAGGTATTTAAAGCATGGTCTCCAAGAGATATTTGCATACTCATGTTCATAGCAGCATTTTTCACAAGAGCCAAGAGGTGAAAGCAGATGATGGAGAAATAGATGAACAAAATGTGGGATATAGTAATATATACAATGGAATATTTTAAAAGTAAGGAGACTTTGACTCAGAATATAAATGAAGCTTGAAGACATTTTGCTAAGTGAAATAAGCCAACTACAAAAAGACAAATACAGTATCATTTAACTTATATTAGGTACATGGAATAGTCAAATCGATAAAGATAGAATGTATGATGGTGATTGTGAGGGGCTGCAGCAAGAGGGCAATGAGAAGTTGTTTGATGGGTGTATAATATCAGTTTTATGAGATTAAAGAGTTCTGGAGATGGATAGTGGTGATTAAGTGCATTCATACTATGATGAATGCACTTAATATCACTGAAATGTACAATTTTAAATTTAGATTGTAAATTTTATGTGTATATAAATTAAAAAATCAGTTTCCATATGTGTGTATTTCTGGGTTCTCTTTTCATTCTACTCATCTATTGGGATATCCTACCTTGCTTACTGTACCTCATAATCATTCTTAAAATCAGGTAATATTAGCCATACAACTAATTCTTCTGTTTCAAAACTGTTTCAGCTATTCTAGGTCCTTTATACTTCTATATAGATTTTATAATTTAATTTTTCAACTGTGTTAAAAAGCCTACTGGTATTTTATTGGGATTACATTGATTTTATAATTCAGTTGGCAGAAATATATTAACAATAATCAGTCATTTGGCCAAAGAAGATAGAGTATCTTTCTATTTAGATCTTAATTTCTCTCAGCAATATTTTGAGGTTTGCAGTGTACTCGTTTTGCATATGTTGTGTCAAATTTATTCCTATGTATTTCATATTTAGCAATGCTATTATAAATGGTGATTTTTTCAAATTCTGATTTCTTGCTGTTAGTATAGAACAATGTAATTAATTTTGCATTTTATTATATATCCTGAAAACTATTAGTTCTAAGAGCTTTTTTTCAGATTTCATCATATATTCTGCAAGTAAAGACAGTTATTTATTTCTTCCATCCTGAATGTATTTTATGATTTTATATTTCCTTACTGCACTGACTCTAACCTCTTGCATAAGGGTGAACAGAAGTGAAAGCGCTCATCCTCAAGTCTGTACCCCTGTATATAAAGTGTCTGTTTTCCTATTGCTGCTTTAAAATTTTTCTTTTTATCATTGATTTTGAACCAGTTGATTAAATTGTGTCTTGGTATGATTTTCGTATGGTACTTGTGCTTTGTTGAGTTTCTTAGAAACCTGGGTTTAGAGACTTCCTTGGAGGCT
Organism: Antilocapra americana; assembly: GCA_007570785.1. Taxonomy (NCBI): domain Eukaryota; kingdom Metazoa; phylum Chordata; class Mammalia; order Artiodactyla; family Antilocapridae; genus Antilocapra; species Antilocapra americana. The sequence continues at coordinate 5,322,605 of ML664659.1, read as the reverse complement.
CAGTGGTGAAAAACTTGCCTGCCAATACAGGAGACATGGGTTCCATCCCTGATCTGGGAAGATTCCACATGCCAAGGAGCAACTAAGCCAGTGTACTACAACCACTGAGTCTGTGCTCTAGAGCCTGGGAGCAGGAACTGCTGGGCCCACACGGTGCGCATGCCCTAGAGCTCATGCTCTGCAACAAGAGAAGCCACCGCAATGAGAAGCCTGTGCACCACAACTAGAGAGTAGTTACTTACTTACTGCAACTGGAGAGAAGCCCACACAGTAACAAAGACCCAGTACAGCCAAAAATAAATAAATAAGTAAAATTATTTTTAAAACTGTGGGTTTATACTTTTCATAAAGTTCTCAGCCATTATCTCTTCAAATATTTTTTTCTCTTCTCCCTTGTCTTTCTTCTTCAGGAACCGTGATTAAATATGTCTCAAGCAAAATGAAGTAGTACAGTAACTCACAAATGCTCTTTGTCAATTTACTTTTGAGTCTTGTTTTCCTTTTCATTTTGGAAAGTGTCTACTGCTATGTGTTCAAGTTTGCTAATATTTTCTTCTTCAAGATCTAATATCCTCTGAAGTCCACGCCTTGTATTTTTTCTTCATCTCAGATGTTGTAGCTTTCACTTCTCTAAATTTGATTTGGACACTTAAGAATAGTTTTCATGTCTCACTTTAACTTCCTCAATATCTGCAATAGTTATAATAAATGTTCTGAAGTCTCTCTGCTAATAACAGCACCTGTTGCAGTTCTGTGTTGGTTTCAGATGCTTGAGTTTTCTCTTTATTATGGGTCCTATAGCCTTGCTTTGATTCATAACCAACAATTATTGATTGGAGGCCAAACAGTATGAATTCTACTTGTTAGGAGCTGCATGTTTTTGTTCATTTCAGTTATGTCACTCAATCGTGTCTGACTCTTTGTGACCCCATGGACTGCAGTGCACCAGGCTTCCCTGTCCATCACCAACTCCCAGAGCTTACTCAAACTCATGGCCCTCAAGTCGGTGATGCCATCCAATCATCTCATCTTCTGTTGTCCCCTTCTCCTGCCTTCAATCTTTCCCAGCATCAGGGTCTTTTCCAATGAGTAAGTTCTTCGCATCAGGTGGCCAGAGTATTGGAATTTCAGCTTCAACATCAGTCTTTCCAATGAATACTCAGGACTGATTTCTTTCAGGATGGACTGGCTGGATCTCCTTGTAGTCCAAGGGACCCTCAAGAGTCTTCTCCAACACGATAGTTCAAAAGCATCAATTCTTCGGTGTTCAGCTTTCTTTATAGTTCAACTCTCACATCCATACATGACTACTGGAAAAACCATAGCTTTGACTAGACGGACCTTTGTTGGAGAAGGATAACAAAATATTTTTGTAATCCTAGAAACATTTTTGTACTTTGTTATGGGATGCATTTACATTACTTGTAGGGACTTCTCTGGTGGTCCAGTGGTTAAGACTCTGAGTTCCCAATGCAGGGGACCTGGCTTCTAGCCCTGGTCATGGAATTAGACCCTGCAGACCACAACTAAGACCTAGCACAGCCAAATATATAAATAACTTTTTAAAAATAAATAAATAAATAACCTAGAAACTGTTTTATCTTTTTGAGTCTTGCTTTTAAGATTAGTTAGCCAGGTCCACTTAACTCCACTTAGCTTAATCTAGCCATTCCAGTACTGAAAAGAGGCCCTGAGTTGTCTGGATAGACTGAATTGTATATCCAGGGCCCCATGAATGATGAGCTTTTTCCTCTCTGTATGTTTGAATAGGCACAATCCTTGGCCCTGTATGATTGCTAAACACTGTTCCCTCTATCCTTTCAATTGGTTCTTTCCTTGCTCTCAAGTGTTTTCCTTACAAACATTGACCAATCAGTACTCTGCTCAATGCTCAAGGATGACCATACACACACTTGTAAAGTTCTCTATGTACCTCTCTCTTCTCTGTTACTCTGACAAACAATTCTATTCACCTTGATGTCCTCAGATTCTTAGCTCCCTCTTCTGAATGCAGGGAGTCTGACAGATCCACCTTGTATTCCCTCTATCTTCAACATAGCCTGGAAACTCCCTCAAGTCAGTAAAGTAGAACAAATATGAGACTTACATTTTTGTTTTGGTTTCATTTTTCCACATCCCTTATGGATTACTGTCCTAATATTCTTTTTTTTTTTACTTTCTTTACTTTATTGTGTTGGTTTTGCCATACAATGACATGAAGCCGCCATGGGTTTACATATGCTCCACTGTCCTAATATTCTTGATATCCATCACTTCTCATGTTTTGTCGGGACTTTGTTTAATTTTATTTCCTGTTATTTTTGGGCATATGATGTGGTGGTAAATCCAGTGTCTGTTACTATATTTTGTCCAAAATTTTAAAATCTCAGCATTTGAACCCTATAACTTTACATGAAATTAAACAATTAAATCCTCAAGCCAATCTGAAAATAAAAATTTAAAGTGCTGCCCATACCTACACAGAAAATAGAACTTGCATTTTAATGATTTCTTTTAATTGGAATGACTTGTTCATTAATCCCGGAAAACAGCTATTTATTTCAGTATCAGAGATAATTTAAGCAATGATTAATAAATGTGAACTTAATATATCCAATGAACTGTCTCCTTTGTTACTACTAGTTAGAGAGAAATTCATCTTTCAAATGAAAACTCAAAATTAGACCTAATAGCAAGCCAAAGCCTGTATAAATGAAGAGCACCCCAACCCCTATGTGAAAGGTCTGTGTACTCTGCAAAACTCCCTACCAGTTATGGCATTATGGTTTTTTTCCCACAAAAAAAGAAAATTTTTAGCGCTTACCTATCAACAAGTAGAATATGTCCTACTTTCAGATTAACCCCTTGAATAAACCCAAAGCATCAGTTAGTTTGTTCTTTAAGAGTAAATTCTACTTTCTCTCCTGTATTACATTAGACTCTTGACTTAAAATTACACTGCTGAAAAAATTAAGGCAAGTGAATTTTGTAATAGACTTGAGTTTTTAGAACAATTTTAGATTCACAGCAATATTGAGCAGAATGTGCAGAGATATCCCATAGTTCCCCTACTACCACATAGGCAGAAACTCTGCCATCATCAACATCCACCAACAGAGGGCACACTTATTAGCGTTTACAAACCTGCATTAACTCATGATGAGTACCCAAAGTACATGGTTAATTTAGCGTTCACTCTTGGCTTCCCTCGTGACTTAGACGGTAAAGCGTCTGCCTGCAATGTGGGAGACCTGAGATCGAACCCTGGGTTGGGAAGATCCCCTGAAGAAGGAAATGGCAACCCACTGTAGTACTCTTGCCTGGAAAATCCCATGGATGGAGGATCCTGGTAGGCTACAGTCCATGGGGTTGCAAAGAGTCAGACACGACTGAGTGACCCCACCCCCTCTCTCTCAGTGCTATACATCCTATGGGTTTGGATAAATGGATAATGATATATAGCTACTATTATAGTATCATTCAGACTAATTTCACATACTGATAATCCTCTTGTTCTGTATATTCATCCCTCCCTCTTTCCTAGACCTTAGAAACCACTGATATTTGCATTGACTCCAGAGTTCTGCTTGTATTAGAATGTCACATAGTTTAAATCACATAGTGGGTATCTTTCCATATTGACTTTTTTTCAGTTAGTAACATACATTTCTCCAGTATTGTTGCCTGGAGAATCCTGTGGACAGAGGAGCCTGGTGGGCTGCCATCTATGGGGTCACAGAGGTGGACATGACTGAAGCAACTTAGTAGCAACAGTAGCAGCAGCAACATGCACTTATATTTCCTCCTTATCTTTTCGTGCCTTGATAGCTCTTTTCTTTTTAGTGCTGAATAATATTTCACTTTTGTGGTGAACCATAGTTCATTTATACATTATGGCCAGTTATCAAGCAACTATAAAGATCTGTGTACAGGTATTTTGTGGACATAAGCTTTCAACTCCTCTGGATAAATACCAGGTAGTATGATTGCTGGATGATATAGTAAAAGTATGCTTAGCTTAGTAAGAAGTTACCAAACTGTCTTTCAAAGTGGTTATACGTTTTGTACTTCTACCAGCAATAAATGAGACTTCCTGTAGCTTTTTTTCTTATTTATTTTTTTGATGTGGACCTTTTTCAAAGTCTTTATTGAATTTTTTACAATACAGCCTCTGTTTAATGTTTTGGATTTTGAATGCAAGGCATGTGGGATCTTAGCTCCCTGACCAGCAATCAAATCTGTGCCCCCTGCATTGGAAGAAGTCTTAATCACTGGACTGCCAGGGAAGTCCCTGAGACTTCCTATAGTTTTGTAGATTCACCAACATTTGGTATTGTTGATGTTCTGCATTTTTGCCATTCTAATAGGTGTGTGTAGTGACATCACCTTGTTTTAATTTGCATTTCCCTGGTGACATATGATATGGAGGACCTTTTTAGAAGCTTCTTTGCCATCTGTACATCTTCTTCAGTGGAGTTTCAAACTATCAACCAATCTTTAAATTGGTTGTTAGCTTTTTATTGTTGAGTTTTAAGAGTTCACTGTATATTTGGTTAACAGTCAGATGTGTCTTTCACATATATTTTCAATCAGTCCATAGATGGTATTCTCATTCTATTCACACTGCTTTTACAGAGTGGAAGTTTTTAATTCTAATGAAATTCAGCATAGATTGAGCCTTTGGTGTTGTATCTAAAAAGTCATCACTTTACCCAAGATTATCTAGATTTTCTCCTATATTATCTTCTATGTGATTTATAGCAAATGTCCTGTGTGAGTTTGAAAATAATGTATAGTCTACTTTTGTCGCATCAAGTAGACTATAGATGTCCATTATATCTAGGTGATTGATGATGATGATATTGAGTTCAACTTTATTTTTACTGATATTCTGCCTACTGGATACATCCATTTTTGATGGGGAGGTGCTGAAATTTTCATCTGTGATACTGGATCCATCTATTTCTTCTTGCAGTTTTATCAGTTTTTGTCTCACTTATTTCATCATTCTTGTTAGGTGCATAAACTTTAAGGATTCTTCTATCATCTTGGAAAACTGATCACTTTATCATTTAAGGTCCTTCTTTATCTCTCATAACTTCCCTTGATCTGAAGGTTGCTGTATCTGAAGTTAATAAAGCTATCCCTGCCTTATTTTGATTAGTGGTAGCATGATATATCTTCTTCCATCGATTATATTTAAAGTTGGTTTATTGTAGAAAACATAAATTTGGGTCATTTGGGGGGACCTACCCTCTCTCCATCTTTTAATTGGTGCATTTAGAACATATATGTTCAAAGTGATTATTGATATATAGTTGGATTATTATCTATCACATTTGCTACTTTTTTCTTTTTTTGTTCTTCTTAGTTCCTATTATTGTCTTCCATTATTTGTCTGCCTTTTCTGGTTTTATTTGAACATTTCATATGGTGCTCCACTTTGACTGGAAAAGATGGGTAGAGTGAGCTTGAGTTGGATATTTCTCTTCTCTCATGTAGTGGGCTAGAGCTGACTTGAGTATTTTCTTCCCCCTAGGTCAGTTAGCTTTTCCTAAAAATCCAAGTAGGTTATGGTCTGATTAGTTCCTCCAAAGGGCATACATTGTTAAAAATAACAGAATGCTGTGCATATTTCAAAACAGTTCTTTGTTCCCTCCCATTCCAGAAACACGAGGGGATTTTTCTTCAATATTCATTATAAGAATCTGGTAGAATTCTAGTACAGAAAACTCACAAAAGTGTGGGGATCCTGATGACTAAGTCTTCTTGGAGTTTTTATCTCTCAAACTTGTCTACATTGAGATTCCAGCAATTAATTACACTTTAGGATTTCCTACCCTGGCCCTGGTTCCCATGGAGGTTTCTGCTCTTGGCCTGTGAACTCACTTCTCTTACAGATCTAAGAAGAGTTGCTGATTTTTCAGTATATTTAGTATTTACTTTCATGGTGAAGTGGTGACTTCTAAACTTCTTATATGCTGGAATGGTAACCAAGAGTCTAAGGGGAATTTTTTATTGGTGAGTCTAAAGCCTCAGCATAAATGGAAGAATTTTCTGATTCATTTAAAAGATAAAATGCTTTCAGTATAAGTTTGCTTCAGCATAATGCTTTACATTTTTTGATAATCTATTATGTGAATAAGATATACCTTATAACATTCTATCAAATATAATATTGTATTAATCAGAAGATCCCATTATCCAACTGTGATGGAGTACCTGTGTGCAAGTGGCCATATCAAGCTTTCAGTAAATAAAAAAAAGGTGATTAATCTCCTTTTCTTCCAATGGTATTGTAACAACAATAATAAAATGACTAACGCATTAGGCATTCTTAACTGCCTCATATACATCAACTAATTCTTTGTAAAGAACATCCTTGATATAGATCCTTTACACTAGTATCCCTGTTTAAAAGACAAAAAGAAATACAGAGACAGAAAGATGTTAACTGCCTTGCCCATGGTTACACATTTAATAATTGACAGGAGGTAAAATATAGACTTGGATAAACTGACTCTAATTTAATGTAAAAGAAATTTAAAAGCTAGGTTTTGGACTCTGATTTATTGCCTACTAGCTTCATGACCTTCTGTAAGACATACAGTCTTTATCTGCTTATTCTCATCTGTTAAATGGTAATAACCTAACTTATTGAGTGTTATTTTAAAGAATATATATGACTGTGTGTGTGTATATATATATACATATATATACACACAAACACATGTGTATGCATATATATATAATACATGTGTATATATATACACATGTCTGTATATGTGTACATATATATATATAGCATTTAACACAAACCTAGATCTGATATTCAATAAGTAGCATATATTGTCTCAAATTAGGTCTTAACCAAAAGAGTACTTTTCATTTTCTCACATTATGTTAAAAATTATATTTAGTTTGATATATTCTAGTAGAAATTTGCATCCTTAACACATAAAAAAGGGGATGATGAAAGGAAAAAAAATAAATGAGCAAGTGAAATTGATACTATGACCTTATATTCCTCTTAGTATTATGGTACCTAGGCAATGTATCCATTAAGCAAATAGTTTAGCTGTTTCAATTTGCAGTAGGTCATATATTTAACTTTTATAGAGCTATTAATGAACTGTAAGGATAAAATTTGCATTCAGACACCTGAGGTTTTCAAATAGTTTCCAGAAATTAGGTCAAAGGCACCAGGGGACAATTTATGAAAATGCTTTCAAGCTCTTAAAGGTCTTGAGCACAGACTCAGTCTAAACTTGGAAGTTTCATCAGAAAAAAGAAAATATTTGAAATTTTGTTTATTGGTTCTGCAGAGTAATAAACCCTGTTGAGAGGTGGGAAGAAAAGAAGGGAAGATGGAGAAGGTAAGACCATAGTAGGCATGTTGATATGTATGTACTCATTACTTGGTGAACAGATAACCTTTTCTTACTAAGTAGCTTCTGTTTAACTTATCCACATATTTCATTTCCTTGTTCTATGTGTTTTCTCCTGTTCTATGTTGAATATGTAACTTTGCATTGCTCACTTGCCCTGAACAGTGCTTAATAACTGTTTTGTTACCTTTTGAGGAAAGGGGTTCATACTTTTTCCAACTCTGTAGTGTAAGCTTCCCAAGACCACAGCCTATATATTCCCTATAGTCCCTGTTATTTTGTTTCTCTTTCAGATTTTGTCATCAAATAGCTACCTAATCAATTTTGTAGACTAAATTGATAAATTCAAACATCTGTAAGATTTTACCTTAAAACTAAATTAAATGCTCCTTTGGTAGTAGATAACAATGCCAGGTACTGAGTAATTTTACCTCCACTATGCTAAATTTAATTAAGCAAGCCTAATAAAATGAAATGACAAATCAAAGATTGTCTTTAAATAGAAAATTCCCCTACTGCATGTAAAATGTAATTTAATTTTCCAGAATTCAGAATATACACAATTCTTCAGGGAAATACTCTGCAAATGTGAGTCCCACCTATACTTTTTAATTAAGTTCCTCTACAAAGAAATTGTTTGCACTAAACTCTTATAACCTTAGGAAGAAGAGTTATGGTAACTTTTTGAAATTTAAAAGTTCAAAAATGTATAGAAAGAGTAGAATGCAGTCCTTAGATCTGTCATTTGGTACAAAGCCCCTGGTTTTCCACCAAAGCCTTTAAACATAGATTGTCATATCCTTTTTGAAAATCTAATTTCCGGTTGCTGCTCAAAAGTCATATGCTCCTCCCAACTTCCATAAGGAACCTAGATTTTAAAAGACATGTTTCTGGTGGTAAGCTGGAGGAGACAGAATAGAATGCAAAATTACTTACACCTGCAGTCATTGGTCTCAATAGCAAAATCAAGTGGCTATTTAATTCACCATTCAATCTTTAGCTGCATTTTAAGAATAGCAGGTGCAACTATTACACAGTTTGAACCCAGACTGCAGAAGATGAATATATGGATTGGAGTAAAAACTTCAGGAAATCTCCCCAGTGTAACTTAGCAAACTTTCTACTCCTCTGGTTAAGGTAGTACAATGTCTATGCTCAATCTGTTTCATCTAGCTTAACTCTTCCTCACGATCCTGTATGAGCAGCTATGTTAACAAATGTATTACAACAAAGAATAAATAAATAAGGCAGCAAGATTTTATACCAAACAGCTCTTACCAAGCATCTCATAGACAATTGTCAAGTTTTGGAGACTGTCCTTATTTTCAATATCACACAAAAACTAGTACCTACAGTTGTCATGTATCTCAGGGTCCTTTGATAATCAAAGTAACAAATCATTAGCTACTATTAATACTTCCTGTCTTTTCTGTAGTTCTTTTAAAAGTTATTTTTGAACAGGTAAAATATGCATATGATACAAAAGATAAACTCTTCTACCACCACTTTTCTTCTCTAGGAGCAACTACTTTTATTTATTTTGTAAAATACAATAATTTGACAAAAGAAATATTATCTATAGATGGCTCACTTTTAAGAAAGATACTCCACTGCACACTGTTTTATTTTATATATAATGCATATAGTTTTATATTGGTAGATATAGAACTGCACCATTCTTTTTGATAACTGCACAGTTTACATTGCACAGAAGTATCTGAATTTATTGGAGCAGTCCTCATTGATGAACACTTTTTTCAGCCTTATGCTGCTATAAAAATGCTGTGCTGAATATCACCGTATATTTTATAAATGTATGAGCATATGTGGAAGATACACTCCTAGAAATGTATCTGTGGGAACACAGGACATATGGTTTTTTAACTTTAATGACACATTATTTCCTAGAGAGATATTATAATGTATATTTCCACCAGCAGTATACAAGAATTCTTTCATATCTTCACAACACTTGAAATTGTTGATATTTCAAATTTTTCCATTCTGACGTTATTAGTAGTATCTGATTATAATTTTATTTTGCTGGGTTTTTTTTTCAGGCTTAATTTTATTTTCTTTAAATCTTGCTGTTTCTTAATGAGTTTAAGTACCTTTATATATGCTTATCAGTGATTTGCTCATCTTATGAAACGTCTTTTTTTTCTATTTTGTTTTCTACCCTTTTAAGATAAATTGTAGGTTTTGGAGATGAATTCAGTATTAGTATTTTTAATATATTCTTTCACTCCAAATTTTCATAGTAAGTTCTTAATTTTAATACAATCACAATATATTCATCTTTTCCATTAAGGCTATTGCTTTCCCTACTCATCATGAAGCTATCCTATATTATCTTCCAAAACTTCATCATATGCCTTTAGCACTTAGTTCTATAATCCCTTATATCTATGTGATTTTGTGGAGAGGGAGAGTGTAAGACGAAGATCAAGTATATTTTCCTTCCTAACAATTCTCCATGTAGTTGACCAGAATCATTTTATGAAAAATAGCACTCTCTCCCCACTGCACTAAGGTATGAACTCTGTTATGGGTTTGTTTTGCCTTCTCCATTATGTTTGACTAATCTATTATTCTATCATTGCAAGAAAATACACTTTATGAAAATTATATGATTTTCTCCTCTTATTCTGATACTGTGGGAAATCAGTTTTCAAAAACTTAACAAATCCTGTATTAAACACAAACCCAGTCTACTACACTTTGCCTGCCTGCCTGCTAAGTCGCTTCAGTCGTGTCAGACTCTTTGCGAACCTACGGACTGGGGCCCACCAGGCTCCTGTGTTCATGGGATTCTACAAGCAAGAATACTGGAATGGGTTGCCATGCCCTCCTCCAGGAGATCTTCCCAACACAGGGATTAAATCCATATCTCTTATGTCTCCTGCATTGGCAGGCAGGTTCTTTACCACTAGCACCACCTGTATTACCTCTTTATATCATGGAATTTGGTTTACCAATATTTTGTTTATGTTTTTGCATCTATGTTCATGGGAAAAATTGGCATACAATTTCACCTATTCATAATGTTCTTCTTAAATGTCACCTATTGCTGCATAACAATTCACACCCATGTTTAATGGGTGCATTAGTTAGCATTCTCCAGAAAAAGAGAAATAATAACATATTTTTGGAATAGATTTCTTTACAAGGAATTGGCTCCTCTAAATATGAAGGAGGTTCAAAATTACCAGAATCTACTGTCTGCAAGCCGAGATCCTAGCAAGACAGTGACGTAAATCAGTTTTAGTCTGAAGGCCTGAGAAGCAGGAATGCTAGTGGTGTCGATTTCAGCTCAGATTTAAAGGCTTAAGAACCAGAGGCTTGGAGGGCAAATGAAGACCAATGTCTCAAGTAATCAGACAGGATGAATAAAAGGGGTCAATGCCTTTTTCTCCTGTCTTTTGTTCTAGTCAGGTCTCCAATGAATTGGGTGATGCCTACCCACCCATACTGGGAAGGGTAATCTACTGTATTTAGCCCACCATTCAAATGCTAATCTCATCTAGATACACTCTTACAGACACACCCCAAAATCATATGTAATCTGAGTACCCTATGACCAGTCATTGGGGTTTTGACACATAAAATTAACCATAACAGTAGCCTAAAAAGTGTTTCCATAATATGTCACAGTGTCCATAGATCAGGAATATGCATGTGTCTTAACTGAGTACTCAATTTTAGAGAATTTCTCACAGGCTGCAGTCAAGATGTTAGCCAGGTTGGCAGTCATATCAAATTTCAAGTAGAGAATGATTGGTTTCCAAGCTCACTTGCTTGATGGTTGGGAAAATTTAGTTGTTTGAGGGTTACTGAACTATCAGCTCCTGTCTATTGCTGGGTTTTGACTGAAAACTGAGTTCCTTGGTGAATAGTCTTTACGGCAGTGTACTACATGGCAGCTGGTTGTTTCATAGTGATCAAGCTAAAGCAAGAGAATATCACAAAGACATCACAGGTTTTTGCAGTGTAATCTTGGAAGTACCATCCCATCACCTTTGCCATATTCAATTCAAAGAAAGTCACTAGGTCCAGCCCATAGTCAACTGAACTGGACTGAACAAAAATGAGAATATCACATGGTTATTCTGGCCTCATGAAACATGCTGAATATAGTTCCTTATTTCTCAATTCTTTATAATTTTGTGTATTATTTGGATGCATCTTTCTTAGGAATAATATATTATTGCTTAATATTATATTATTTCTTCAATATATTTGTTTAAATATATCTAATATTGATTGACATCAATTCTGTTAATTAGAATACATCCCCAAATAATTATATGTAAACTATATTTCATATCAATTATGTTTT
>ML664659.1:5265846-5310778 GCA_007570785.1 Antilocapra americana | reverse complement strand
ATGTATTTCATGAAGCAGTCTGGGACTGAAGTTGATAAAGTTTATTTTATATCAGGACCCAAAACCTGAAGGTCACCTCAAGGACCTAGCTCACATTACAAATCTAAGCCTAAGTCAGCCTGCATTTAGGGAAAACACTTGTCAAGAAAACCTAACATACACCAATCAAAATCCTCCCACTGAGCTTAGGTGAACTCACTTTACCCTAAAAATAGGATCTGCTAGCCTTCTAATGGAGAAGGCAATAGCACCCCACTCCAGTACTCTTGCCTAGAAAATCCCATGGACAGACGAGCCTGGTAGGCTGCAGTCCCTGGGGTCGCTAAGAGTCAGACATGACTGAGTGACCTCACTTTCACTTTTCACTTTCGTGCATTGGAGAAGGAAATGGCAACCCACTCCAGTGTTCTTGCCTGGAGAATCCCAGTGACAGGGGAGCGTGATGGGCTGCCATCTATGGGGTTGCACAGAGTCAGACATGACTGAAGCGACTTAGCAGCAGCAGCCTTATAAAGAAATCCTCAGGGAGAGAGGAAAGGAACAAGATAGAAGTAGGGAAAAAAGAGGCATAAATTACTCTGTATAAAATAAATAATCTACAAGCACAGAGAATATAGGCAATATTTTATAATAATTACAAATGAAGTATAATCTTTAAAAGTTGTGAGTCACTATATTGTATAGATGAAAATTATATAATACTATAAATCTACCATACCTTAACAAAAAACCGAAGTTCCCAACCTCCTGGTCAATCACACCCATTTCAGCACTGCTTCTTCTAACTCTCTATAAAACTCATTCTTCTTGAAAGATTTTGGGAAGACTGCTTCACTGTTTGTAAGGCACTGTACTACCTTAATCCAGGGGTTATTTTTCCTTGAATAAGGGATATCAAACTCATTACAAGCTGTTTTAGTCATTTGACAGTTTTGGCAATGACATAGAACCCAAAGACAGCTGCTGGCAACTCTGGGTACAGCTCCTAGATGCAAATAGATAAAGATACACATGGAGTCGTTTTGGTTCACTGCAACTTGGGCTACTCTCCAGGATTGCTAATAAGTTTCTTTCAGGTCAATCACCACATATTTTGCATTCGGAGCTCTTCGAATTTGTTCTAATCCTTCCAGGTGGAATACTGGGATATGAGAGACTCCATATTTTTCATGAGACTTACTGGGCCACAGCATTTGGGTTTGTGGCAAATCTTATCTACAAGGGAAATACCTTCTGGAGGTCCTGACAGGTCTCAGGAACTGTGCACAGAAAGCCAGAAACATAAATCTGATTGAATTAAGGAGGATTATTTCAACAAGAGAAAATAATGGGTACAACTCAGCTGAAGAAAGTCTTCCATAGGGCTCAGATGGTAAAGAGTCTGCTTGCAATGTGGGAGACCTGGGTTTGATCCCTGGGTTGGGAAGATCCCCTGGAGAAGGGAATGGCAACCCACTCCAGTATTCTTGCCTGGAAAATCCCATGGACCGAAGACCCTAGTGGGGCCCAATCCATAGAGTTGCAAAGAGTCAGACATGACTGAGCGACTAACACACACAGCTGAAGAAAGTAAGATGGTAGCTGTTAAGGGATTCACAAAGTCTCGAGGTCAGTCCATGGTATAAACTGCTAGGGAACTTGGAGAAATACATTAAGGCAAGAAATTCAAACTACTTTGATCAGTGACACTTCAAGATCTTATCAGGCACAAGTCAGACTATTAGAAGTCATTAGGGCATCTACCAATAAATAGTTGCTTACCTGAAATAAATAATAGATCTATTCCTAACAGAAATCTCGGCAGCCAAAGCTGCAAAATTGGTGGGCATGACTTTAGTACTTATACACTGTTAGAAGAGACAGATTAGGATGGGAGAGTAGGAAAACAGACATAGAGCTCATGTCCTTCCACAAACATATCAAAAATACATCCACACGTGGAAGAATTCTCACTAAAAACTAACTGGAAACTGGCAGAAGGACTCCAATACGACCAAGGTTGTAAGAAAGATACACAAATATCAGGTAGGATGAGAAGAAAAGTTAGTGGGTTCAGACCTTTGCCCCTGGGAGGGGTCTCAAAGGAAAAGACAGATCGCAAGGGGCAGACAGCCACATTGGAGAGTGAGTGGGTCAAGCTACAGACTGGGTGACTCAGTCCTAAAGTTCTATACAGAGAAGACCAACCCCCCGGGCAGACTGGAGAAATGCTGGGACAGGTAGAAACGCTGGAAAGCCTAGACTCTACTCATGCAGGTGTTAGCCTGCCCCCAGGCAGGGCTTTCCTGGTGGCTCAGATGATATAGAATCTGCCAGCAATGCAGGAGACCTGGGTTTGACCCTTGTAGCAGGGAGGTCCTCTGGAAAAGGGCATGGATACCCACTCCAGTATTCTTGCCTTGGAAATCCCCTGGACAGAGGAGCCTGGTGGGCTACAGTCCACGGGGTTGCAAAGAGTTGGACACGACTGAATGACTAACAGGCAGGACTAAGAGAGGTCTGCCCTAGTGGTTGCTAGGTTTCCCCACAACTGCTTCACCACACTGAGCTCCATCGCCCAAACCAAGTATACACCTTGGTCCTGATCACTCCAAGCACAGTGCAGCATTGGATGCAGGGCTGCCAGGACCTAGAAAAATACCCAACCTTGGGAGGAAGAAGCAAGCAAATCCTGGAACAGAGCCCAGGTGGGGCAGTGATGGCCATGATTGGTGCTTACTCAAGTGACACCCCAGAAGCAGCCTGAATTCTGATGGCAGCATGGTTTCTAGGTTTCCTCTGGCAGCCTCACTCTCTGCCCAGTCAAAGTCAAGAAAATTCAGTCCAGTCACTCAGTCGTGTTCTAATCTTTGTGACCCCATAGACTGCAGCATGCCAGGCTTCCCTGTCCATCACCGACTCCCCTAGCCTACTCAAATTCATGTCCATCACATCAGTGATACCATTCAACCATCTCATCGTCTGCTGTCCCCTTCCCCTCCTGCCTTCAATCTTTCCCAGCATCAAGGTCTTTTCAGATGAGTCAGTTCGTCGAATCAGGTGGCCAAAGTTTTGGAGTTTCAGCTTCAGCATCAGTCCTTCCAATAAATACTGAGGACTGATTTCCTTAGGATGGACTGGTCAGATCTCCCTGCTGTCCAAGGGACTCTCAAGAGTCTTCTCCAACACCACAGTTCAAAAGCACCAATTCTTCAGTGCTCAGCTTTCTTTGTAGTCCAACTCTCACATCCATACATGACTACTGGAAAAACATGACTGGATGGACCTTTGTTGGTTAAGTAATGTCTCTGTTTTTTAATATGCTGTCTAAGTTGGTCATAGCTTTTCTTCCATTCACTATTCACTCCATGCCACAGTAAAGCACTATATCAGGGGTGATCACCATCAGGGAAAAGACACAACCATGGGGCATATCTGACTGGAGCCACAGATGCCAAATTGGCCACCTGATGGGAACAGCCAGATCATTGGAAAAGACCCTGATGCTGGGAAAGATTGAAGGCAAAAGAAGCATGGGGCAAGGGAGGATGAGACATTGGATGACATTACCAACTCAGTGGACATGAGCTTGAGCAAACTCAGGGAAATGGTTATGGGCAGGGAATCCTGGTGAGCTGCAGTCCATGGGGTCGCAAAGAGTCAGACATGACTGAGTGACTGAACAACAACAACAGATGCTGACACAGGCAGAGGATCAGATCTGTGTAAGCATAGGAGCCCTACTTGCTTCAGTGTTCCCCTTCTTCTGGGCAAAACTTCTGGTACAGAGACAAGGAAAAACACACATTAAAAGAAAACAGAGCCAGCTAGAACTTGACACTGGGAGCTTCTACTCCAATAACTTGGGATCAGACCCCATCCCTGATGGGGAGATGATGATGACTGAGCAGAAAGAAAGTCACACCTCACACCCTGCCCAGGATCTAACTCCTCCATCTCCAGACACACTGCCTACCACAGTGATAGCTGTCAGCACACTCTGAGGAAAGATATGATTGTCTTCCACATCAAACAGAAAC
The DNA here is from genome assembly GCA_007570785.1 of Antilocapra americana. NCBI lineage: Eukaryota > Metazoa > Chordata > Mammalia > Artiodactyla > Antilocapridae > Antilocapra > Antilocapra americana. The sequence continues at coordinate 5,306,759 of ML664659.1, read as the reverse complement.
AAAAAGAAGAAATTAACAGAGAATAATTTAAAAAAACCTGTAAAACAATAAAATGGAGAAAAGTACATACATATCAATAACTACTTTAAATGTCAATAGACTAAATGTTCCCATCAAAAGACAGAGGGAGGCTTACTGAAAGAAAAATGGGAAAAGCACAAACACATCAAGCCAAAAATAGCATGTTGCAAGAAAAAAGATGGGAGGGGGTCAATGACAAAATCAAAGAGGAAATCAGAAATTATTTTAAGCCAAGTGAAAATGGAAATATAACTTTCAATATAAATCAATGAAACCAAGAGCTGCATTTTTGGAATGATACACACACACACACACACACACACACACACACACACACACATCTTCTTTATCCATTCATCTATTGACGGACATAAAGGTTGCTTCCATGTCTTGGCTACTGTAAAGAGCATTGCAATGAACATTGGCATGAATGTTTGCCTTTCTAAACAAGAGATTTACAAAATTAGCAATACCACTTTGAAATTCATAGCTACAGGCTTTCTTCCTACATGTGTTTCTTGATATCCTCTGAGTTTTCAGTATTTGACCAGTTTTCCCCATATATCGTGGCACAGAGTTACAGAAAACATCTAATTTTACCAAAATTTGCAGGTTCTTTGTTTAATGAAAATAATGTTTTGGCATGGAATTTGAAAACATTAGCCATTCTTTTATTTTTTCTTAAAACTAGATGTTTAGAAGGCTCACCTTGTTTCCATTGTGCAACTTCAATACTTTAGAGAGTTCATTACCTCCCCTCCACAATTTAAAAATAATTCTCATTTTTCTCTTTATGTATTATAGTAAATATTAAATAATCCATTTAATTTAGGAATGTACTTTATTGTTTTAATGTTCAGATTTTTTTTAACATGCTATAAACCATTTGCCAAATATGTTTCCTTTCAATAAGAGTCTTAGCTATATCATTAACCTTCCAGCTTACACAAACTTACATATATATCCTCAGTTCATCAAGTAATGTGTAATGTGTAGTCTTGCAAATCACAAGTAACCTTTTCAATACTGTAAATGACTTTTGTAGTATCAGCTACAGACTCTGCTTTAGTTTCTTTCTTAATATTGTCACACAGAATAGTCTAAATATCTGTCATCTACAAGTTTATAATGAACTCTGTGTGCTAAACACTGTGTCAAATCAGTTCATTAGCAGCTTTACCAATCATTTTCTCTTTTCATTCTTTCTTTCCATCACAGCTACCAGCTACAGCCTAATTCCAAAATGTCATCTAACAATATATCACAGCTTGGAATTATGGGATTTTTAACAGATTAAAGATTTTCCTTTAATATTCTAGATGTAATCATACTGCCAGTAACTGTTTATGGAGTCAACTACTTATATGACTATGAAGATGCCTGTGTTATTATATTAATCAATAGATAGGTAGAAATACATAGAGTGATCAGTATAGATAAATAAGATATGTATATGCATGCAAGCATGAAAATAAACATCAAACTCATAACTGTATAACTGTCTGTATAGTCAAAGCTATCTTCCCAGGTGGAGCTAGTGGTAAAGAACACAGCCTGCCAATCCAGGAGACATAATAGACATGGGTTCAGTCTCTGGGTCGGAATGATCACCTGGAGGAGCGCATGGCAACCCACTCCTGTATTCTTGCCTGGAGAATCCCATGGGCAGAGGAGCCTAGCGGGTTATGGTCCATATGGACACAAAGAGTCGGACATGACTGAAGCGACTTAGCAGGCACACATGCATAATCAAAGCTATGGTTTTTTCAATAGTCATGTACAGATGTGAGAGTTGGACCATAAAGAAGGATGAGCACTAAAGAATTGATGCTTTTGAACTGTGGTGCTGGAGAAGACTCTTGAGAGTCCCGTGGACTGCAAGGAGATCAAACCAGGCAATCTTAAAGGCAATCAATCCTGAATATTGGAAGAACTGATGCTAAAGTTCCAATACTTTGGCCACCTGATGTGAAGAGATGACTCATTGGAAAACACCCTGATGCTGGGAAAAGATTGAAGGCAGGAAGAAAAGGAGGTTACAGAGGATGAGATGGTTGGATGGCATCACCAACTCAATGGACATGAATTTGAGTAAACTATGGGAGAAAGTGAAAGACAGGGAAGCCTGGCACACTGCAGTCCATGGGGTTGCAAGGAATCAGACACAAATTAGCTACTGAACAATAACATAACTGCATGCAATTACCCCTTTATAAATTCAATTGGTTCTACTGGATTTGTTTAATAGATGGAATATCGAATTATTTACCCTGTGTAAAAATAATTTAGATTTCCAAGGCCAGGTAATAAAAATTATATAAATCATATAACTCAGCACTGAATTAAAATACTTGGGATGACCACTTGATGGAATTGGTAGTGGGTTATTCTCAAAGAAAAATATAGTATAGAAAAAATAGTTTAAAATAAGTTTTGCTCCCAAAGATGTTCAACAGATTATTGTTTTATAAAATATTTGTTTAAGAATGATAAAGCTAATGAAATACATGCACATTAAATTATGTTTTAATAGAGTCCTAATATCCTGTAGAAAAGCTTATTGTAGTAAACTTAAAGACAATAATTACAGAACACAAAGGTATGTAATATTGGTGGTGATGGTGTTGATATTAGTACTGATAGTATGAACAACTACAGCTAATTTAATTCATTGAGTGCTCACTGAAAGCCAGGTATTATGAGAGTGTTACATGGATTATTTAATTTACTATTTATAATAAATTGGAGAAGTATATGGTATTATCATCCTAATTTAACAGATATAGAAATAAAGATCAGAGAGGTTATACGAATTATCCAAAACTCACATAGTTAGAAAGTGAAAGTAAAAGAAAAAATTAAACCCAATTGATTTAATTAAAAATACAAAGGTTTCTCTGGTGGCTAAGTGGTAAAGAATCCACCTGCCAAAGCTGGTGACATGGTTCAATCCTTTATCCCGGAAGATTCTACATGCCATGGAGCAACTAAGCCCCTGTGCTACAACTACTGAGCCTGTACTCTAGAGCCCAGGAGCTATAACTACTGAAGCCTGTGTGTCCTATAGTCCATACTCCACAACAAGAGAAGCCACACCACAATGAGAAGTACATGCATTGCAACTAGAGAGTAGCCCATGTTCTCTACAAATAAAAGCCTGCATAGCAACAAAGAGCCAGCATGTTCAAACACAAATAAATAAATTATTTAAAAAATACATAAGTTTCCCTTATGTATGTACTGGAAACTATCATATTGTAAAAAATGAAATTACATGAAGTGAAATACATAAACCATGTGTACATGTGTACATATATGTATGAACACAATCACTAAAAAGCTAAATCAGTACAGTTCAGTCACTCAGTTGTGTTCAACTCTTTGCAACCCCATGGACTGCAGCATGCCAGGCTTCCCTGTTCATCACCAACTCCCAGAGGTTCTCAAACTCATGTCCATTGAGTTGGTGATGCCATCCAACCATCTCATCCTCTGTCATCCCCTTATCCTCCTGCCTTCAATCTTTCTCAGCATCAGGGTCTTTTCCAATGAGTCAGTTTTTCACAAAGTATTGGAGTTTTAGCTTCAGCATCAGTCCCTCCAATGAATATTAAGGACTGATTCCCTTTAGGATGGACTGGTTGGATCTCCTTCCAGCCCAAGGGACTCTCAAGAGTCTTCTCCAACACCACAGTTCAGAAGCACCAATTCTTAAGCACTCAGCTTTCTTTATGGTCCAACTCTCACATCCATACATGACTACTGGAAAAACCATAGCTTTGACTAGACTAAAAGCTTTTTTTGACTAAAAAGCTAAATAGCTGTCCTTTTTAGTGAAAATATCTATGACTGTCTTGTTCTATATGTGTTACATATGTTTATATTGAACATAGATTTCTATTTGGAAAACTAGGTTTTAAAGACATAACAGTTATTAGACAACTATATACAAAGAAAACAACATAATTATCAAGGGAATAATTTGTATTTCAGGTGCTATAACAGTTTATCAAATTATTAAATGTGCTATATTAAGTATCAAGTAGAAAAGAATTCTAGATTCCATGAGGTTGAGGCACTTTAACGATGATGAATACAGCTTTTATAAGCATTAGAAGCAATCTATGAACAGAAGCATGTAAATCACATAAAAGTAGAATAGATTTAAATATTTACAAACTGTGATAGTTTTCCAAGTTCATAAAATCAAACATTTTTCACACACTATTTATAGTGACCACATTGCGTATACAGTCATGTTATTAGTCAAGTGAGTTGATCTCATGTAACACCAGAAGCTCAAGGAAGTAGTCTGTAAACTTTTACATCAGATTTCAAAGAAGTGAGGAATTTGGACTCAACATCAGTACCAGAGTTGATGTATATTTATACTTAAGTACTGTTTACCTATGATACCAAACAAACACAAAAAATGTTGCTGCCAAGAAGTTGGAGACTGCAGTGCTGGGAGAATCACATACTAGGCTGTTATTTAAAAACAGATCTTCCTTTTCCATAGAATTTTCATATAAGTGGTGATCCAGAAGGGTGTGTATGTATATATATATTTTTGTTCTTTTACTCTTGCCTTCTTGCTTAAAATGAGAGGGGAAAAAAGTACCCAAGTACACACCCATGGAAGTGACTTGTGTGTTGGGATAAGGCTAGGAAAGAAAAGAAATATGCTCTGAATATTACGTTTATGAATTTGTCTGGATGTCATCCAAAATCATTGAAAAGAGCAAACAGACCTACGTGCCAAATCCCAGAGTCATGTTCAAGTTGTTCGGCATACATTCCAGACTGAGAATCAATGTTACAAACAGCTATAACTGCCAGCAGCCTTGAGAATAACTTGAAAACATGACATTTTGGATTTTAGAAATATTTTTCATGGCAATAGAGATGGTAAAACACATACGTTTATGTAGTACACAACTTTGTCTTCTGTTAGTAATTGCTGGCTTGGGCCTTTGAGATGTCTCTACCAATCCTTGGAAAATAAAGGTAGAAGTGAGCATTCTATGGGGGAGCAAAATTTCCATCTGTATTTTAAGTATCTAAATATTCTAAGTGCATTATTTCCAACACATTAACAGTGACTTTAACTAAACACTTAATTTTGAGGTAACTGTAGACTCACGTGCACTTATAAAAAATAATATGGAGAGAACCTATGGATCATTTAATCAGTTTCTCCCAATGACAACATCTTGGAAAACTACAGTACAGTATCACAAACAGGATACACATTGACATTGACACAATCAACACACAGAACAATTCCCTTATCACAAAGATCCTTGAGTTGCCTTGTTATAGCTATACTCACTTTATTTCATCCCACCCTGCTCCTAACCTTTGGAAACCTCTAGTCCGTTCTACATTTCTGTGATGTTATCATTTCCAGTGGCTTTTAGGAAATATTCTTTATTGGTTTCTCCTTCCTATCTTTCGGTCCTTTCTCTGTGACTTTTACTCAGATATCTTTCAACTAAAGTACTGGAGGTTCAGTGTAAATGCCCCCTTTTCAAAGTAAATAAATGCCCAAGGAATGTAAATCAAGTGTAGGCAGAATGATCAAAAGTTTAACTATTTATTGAGTATCATCTGCAGGATACTGTTTTAGGCATTAGAGGACATAGTGAAGAAGACAAACAAGATCCAGTCCATGTGAAACTTACATACTAATAGGGAAAAAGGCACAATAAATAAATTTTAATATAGATCACTGGAACAAGAGAGCAAGTCCAGAAATAAACCCATGTACTTGTGGTCAACTACTCTATGCAAAGGGGGCAAGAATATACAATGGAAAAAAGACAGTCTCTTCAATAAATGCTGCTGGGAAAACTGGATAGTTACATGTAAGAGAATGAAATTAAAACACTCCATAACATCTTACACAAAAAATAAACTCTAAGTGGATTAAAGACCTAAATATAAGGCCAGATGCTATAAAACTCTTAGAGGAAAAGATATGCAGAACTCTCTGTGACATGAAACATAGTAGTAAGCTCTTTTTTGATCCACCTTCTAGAGTAATGAAAATAAAAACAAAAATAAACAAATGGGACCTAACTAAACTTAAAAGCTTCTGCACAGCAAAGGAAATCATAGACAAACAAAAATGCAGTCCATAAAATGGGAGAAAATATTTGCAAACAAAGCAGCCAACAAGGTATTACTCTCCAAAATATATAAACAGCTCAATATATATATAAAAATTAAATCGGCAGAAGGTCTGAGACATTTCTTCAAAGAAGACATAAAAATGGCCAAAGAGCACAAGAGAAGATGGTCAACACCATTAATTATCAGAGAAATGCAAATCAAAACTACGATGAGGTATCAACTCACACCAGTCAAAATAGCCATCATCACAAGGGGTGGGATGGAGGTGGGGTGGGGTGGGAGGGAGGCTCAAGAGGGAGGGGATATATGTTTACTTATGGCTGATTCTCATAGTTGTAACAACAAAACCAACACAACACTGTAAAGCAATTATCATCCAATTAAAGATCCGAGAGATCTTCCCAACTCAGGAATCAAACCCAGGTCTCCCACATTTCAGGCAGATTCTTTACTGCCTGAACCATCAGGGAAACCCCTTACAATGTTGGTGGAAATGTAAATTGGTCTAACCACTATGGTGAGCAGTACGGAGGTTCTTTTAAAAAATAAAATTAAAACTATCAGCAATCCCATTCCCAGGCATACATCCAGAGAAAACCGTAATATGAAACATATGCACCTCAGTGTTCACTGAAGCACTGTTTACAATAGCCAGGTCATGGGAGCAACCTAAATGTCCACTGATAGATGAATTGATAAAGAAGAGGTTTTATACACACACACACACACACACAATGGAATACTACTCAGCCATAAAAGGAATGAAATAATGCCATTTGCAGCAACATGGCTGGACCTAGAGATTATCATACTAGTGAAGTAAGTCAGACAGAGAAAGACAGATATCAATCATATGATATAACTCTTATGTGGATATAACTCTTATGAGTGATATGATAGATAATGATATAAATGAACAGATTTACAAAACAGACTTACAGATATTGAAAAGAAACTTATGGTTACCGAAAAGGAAACATTGGTGGGGGGAAGGAATAATCAGGAGCTTGGGATGAACATACATACACTACTATATATAAGATATATAACCAACAAGGACCTACAGTATAGCACAGGGAATTCTAGTCAATATTCTGTGATCACCTAAAGAATCTAAAGAAGAATATATGTATATGTATAACTGAACCACTTGGTTGTATACCTGAAACTTATACAACACTGGAAATCAACTATATTCCAATAAAATTAAAATATAACAAAAGAACTTAAAAAATGATTAAATGTACAAATTTTAAAGTCTTTACCCTTACGTGTGCTTGTGTGTGCATATATTCAATGGAAAATAATCCGCTAGGCTATACAGCTCTATGAAGGCAAATACTTTATTTGTCTTGTTTGCTTTTTGATTTAAAAAAATGATGACTGGAATGTAGTAGTTCATTATTTATTCAACCACTAGTTATAGTGAGCCCACACTGTAGTCATAGACATGGTTCTAAGTACTGAGAATATAGCAGTAATCAAATGAAACTCCCTGCCCTCACAGAGCTTTGTGAATTCCAAAGGTAGTTGGCACCAAACAGGTTTTCAATAACCTGTCAACTACTGCTCTTACTACTGTCATTATTTGTACTATTGGTAACATTTACTTCAGCTGATTCATGGATGTAATTATTGTAGTAACTCCAGAACCCAAGGACAGATGTGCAAGAAAATTCAGTGTACAATGCTGCAAATGGTTAAGTTAATATTTTATTTATTTCCTCCCATAACCACAAGAGATGTTTTGACCTTCCTCCTGGTGACCAGTATTGTAGTCTTTCTTTCCCCAACAGAGATGCCTAGTCTGATTATCACACCAATGTTTATTCTGAGCATGCCATGAGAATGTATGTAGGTTGTCATTCAAATATAGGGGGGGTGCTACAGCTAGTGTTGTAGAAAACAACACAAAAGAAAATACAACTTGGTTTATAATACATCTTTTTGTTTATTAAGTTACCTTTCTATTTGCTTTTAGAGAGATAACATACATCTTTCTTTGCATTTCTAAATATCTTCTAGATTTATTTTGGAGGGGGTGACTAAGTGGATAAAGCATAGAAATTTATAGAGTACTCAATTTTGTCTTACAGTAGACAAAATTGTGTACTCTAGAAACTTGTATGTAGTTGCTGACATAAGACATAATAAATTCAATTATTATGACATAATCCAATTCCCAAAGATTCCCAAATTTGAGAATTGGACTGGGTGCAAAGAGTACCTATCAAGGATATTTGATTGAACACATATAATAGCAAGTTGCCACCTAATATCATCACGCTTAGACATACCTCCAGGGGTGGTTTGAGGCTGTCTGTTCTTCTTTTGATGAAATGAGAGTGCTTTCATCTAATAACACCTCCACCTCAAGAGTGATATGTAATATTATTTTGTACATAAATGGGCACTCTCATCTGAGACTTTTCTCTCCTGACCCTGCTCATCCTCCCTCATCTGTTTAGGTGTTAGTTGTTTGCAGAAAGTATTGTTTAAGGATTTTTCTTTCTTTTTAACCTCTCTTCTGGTGGGAACAGAAAGATTTGAGGATCAAATGTAACCTCAGGGGAAGTCCAAGCTTTCCTTTGACTGAAAGGCAGAATTCAAAGTAGAACCCAGGCTGATAGGATGACATTTCTAACTGTTTGAATTTCTGGTGGTTTATTCTATACAGATGTAAATTTAACATTATCTGGCCTTTAAAGAAAGAGCACACAAGAGCAGGACAAGACCAAACCAAAAATAGCAAAGAAAAACAGACTTCTGTGGAAATGTCTGACATTAGTACAAGGTGTTTCATTACCATTGCTGCTATCCTATTCTTGGCACTCACCTTATGCCTAAAATCATATTAAAAACCCTTATATAAAATACCTGCTTCCACTGTCTCTCAAGAGATTGTCTCTCCTTATTCTATCAGTCCATCTTGTATATTTCCCTGGAATTGTCTTTTTGCCTGTCATCAAGTTACTGTAAAAACAACTAAAAGCAGAAAGAAAATTAACACCTACCTTGGCTATTCAATCTGGGTTGGAGTCCTGGAGTCTGTAGTTTTAAAGATTCCAGGTCATTCTGAGGTATAGAAAGATTGAGGAATTGCTGGAATGCAAGTAAAGTTCAAAGTCTTTGATTTCACATCCAAAGTCCAACTTCAACTGACCTTAATGGTATTATATTTACCTGAAAATATATTTTTAAAAACAGTAAACTTCATTAATTTTAAAATCTTCTAACTGACTTGAGTGTGAACAAAGATTTCTTTTTACGTATCCACAACAAGTACAATTTTCATGCAAGTCTGGTAGGATATAAAATGCTAAACTATCAATTTTCTAATAACTCAAGTTTAAAAGGCAGTTTTTTTTTTCTTGGAAGTCTAGAAGGCCTTTGACGATAGCTCCGTATATAACAAAAAAGAATTGAAACAATGCAATAAATGATATTGCTGCAAGTAAAACCTTCATTATTGGGCTACTTAAGACAGACTATTTGCTAAAATATGCATCTATTTTGAGCATGTTTGATGGTTTATTCAAAATACTTACAGCAACAGTGAGGCTTGTTGTGAAAACTTCATTGCACTACTAAACCCAAATAAATGTATGCCAGTTCATTTTCTGCAGTCTAAAGGAAGACATGGTGTTGACTGGAGCAAGTTATTCAAAATATTGATGGCATACAGAGAGCAAGTGATCTTAATTTTTTCAGAATTTTGCTGATTATTCAGTTTCCTCATTGGTATATTCTGAAGATATCAGAAATTTCTGATGTTTACCAATAATGCCTTCTTGTTGTTCTCTTTCAAATCTCAGGCCATTGCTGAAACCTGAATTGTTGATGGTTCATATTTTTTTAAATTTCATATCACTTTGGCACACATAACGTAATGGTAATTGTGGTCCACAATCACACTGAATCTATATTCATACTAGATACGTGGGCTAAGCAACTTTGTAAAAGATAATTTGTTTCTGAAATTAAAATGTCTGCTTCTATTTCTTCAATTATAAAATGGGTACTGTCTTAGTTATTGTTGATGTGTAGAAATTACCACAAAACACAGTGGTTTAGGGCTGTCCTGGTGGCTCAGTGATAAAGAAACCACCTGCCAATGAACCCTGGTTGGGGAAGATCCTACACGCCAAGGAGCAACTATGCCCATGTGCCACAATTGAGCCTGTGCTCTAGAGGCTGGGAGCTACAACTACTGAGCCCACATGCCACAACTACTGAAGCCTGCTCACCATAGAGCCTGTGCTACACAACAAAACATGCCACTGCAATGAGAGGCCCACACACAGCAACTAGAGAGTAGCCAATGCTTGTCACAACTAGAGAAAGCTGGAGCACCGATGAAGACCCAGCACAATCAAATAAATAAATAAACAAATATTTTTAAAAAAAAATAGTGGTTTAAATCCACCAACATTTTTTTGTGTGTGTGAGTCAGGAATTTAGGAGCAGCTTAATTAGCTGGGTGATTTTGGCCTAAGATTTCTCATGAGGAGGTAACCAATAGTGCTGGCTTCCTTGGGACTGTGGGGGTTCCCAAAATATGGGACTTTCTGTTGTAAGTCTGAGACAGTCTCTGGAAAACTAGAAACTAGATGATGGAAGACTTTTAGTGTTAAAATCCAATAAGAATCTTGATGACCTGATTTTATAATAACTAGCTCATTCTTAGGAATTCTCAAACTTTATTTAGATTTCAATGGTGGCAGAACCACTGAGTCATTTCATCCTTCAATCATTTGGATTCATGCTCCATTACTTTTTTCCTCTTTTTCCAAAAATTATGAAACAAATAAGCCCTAAATTATTAATCCCTCCTTTAAGTATGCTATTTCTTTTTACTGTATGAGCTCCAGGTAATACATATAAACCTCAAAGCACTTGCAAATATCAAAAGCCCTTCTGAAGAAAGTTATCAAAATTAGTTCTCTGCTAAACAATATATGCCTTAACCTGCAAAGTGTAACTTCTGCAATGACCAAACAACATAGACCCTAAAACAAGATTCCCATGGCTCCTTCCTCCTACAGAGTTTCCAAAATCTTACTTAGGAATACCGTATTTCAACTATCTGAAGAATAATAAATGCCAGAGGTATTCTTGGGTAAGGCAAAGAAAACCTAAATTATGTAGGATAAATTAGAAAAATGAGGCAATTCACTATGATATTACATATATTTCCATGACTACATTTCTTTAGGATTATGTAATTTGGTTTTGTAATACTTTAGCCAATTAGGAATGAGGAAAGGTGTTTGAATATTACTTTAAAATCAACAAAATGACATATCACCAGTTAAATTACTACAGTTTCCTAAATTGTTCCCTAAGGGGAAATGCATATTAGCTTGTACCCTAAGGACAGATAGTTTCAGGGGGAAACAAAAGAGATTGACCTCATCAGGATCAAAATACTATGGTCAGGGGTGGCATGGCGGGGGTGGGAGTGGGAGGGAGGCTCTGTAGCTTAAAGCTGATTCACATTGTTTTACAGCAGAAACCTACACAATGTTGTAAAGCAACTATCCTCCAATTTAAAAAAATACTACTATCGCCAATACTTAATACCATTCTTGTACAACTGTATACACTTGCTAATGATTTATCATTTGTTTCAGTGTTCTCTCTCATGCATTGGCTGCAATGACTTAGTTTTGACACTACATCTCACTAAAACCATCTCTACTCTCCTTAAATTAGGCATCAACTCTTTATTTGAAAACAATAGTATATGGGCTGTACGAAGGAGGTCAACTCTCCAGAAGTTACTCCATATAATATAGCAGTCTATTAAGTCAAATTCTCCATTTGGACAACTGTGTTAGGGTTACAAAGAGAAAATAGATTATTTCAGCCAAGCAAAGGAACACTGACTATATTTTCCAATTTTTATAAATTGTGGTATACATCTGAAACTATATGGTTGATGGAGTGGTCTTTAAAATAAATCAATTCTACTCAGATGGAAGAAACTGGAGCCCATTATCCAGAGTGAAGTAAGCCAGAAGCAAAAACAACAATACAGTATATTAACACATATATATGGAATTTAGAAAGACAGTAATGAGAACCCAACATGGGAGACAACAAAAGGAACGCAGATGTATAGAATAGACTTGTGGACTTTGTGGATGAGGGTAAGGGTGGGATGATATGGGAGAAGGGCATTGAAGCATGTTAATTGTCATGTGTCTAATCAATCGCCAGCCCAGGATTGATGCTCGGGACTGGTGCAGCGAGATTTTCCAGGGGGGAGGGAGGAGGGAGGGGGGACCCGGAGGGGAAGCATATGTAAACCCATGGTGATATCATGACAATGTATGGCAAAAACAATAATAAAAAAAATAAAAAAATAAAAAAATAAATAAAATAAATCATTCTTGCATATTACAACAAATTTTCCAAACTGAAAGTAACCAGGTATGTCTCTTTCTTGCAACCTCAAAGAGCTTGACTAACATAATATTTTTCTGCTATATCCTAAATGTTCCTATTTTCTGCATCATGTAAAAAATAATTCATGTGCCACGTCACATAAAAATCTTTAATGGTCTTCACAACAAGCCCTCCAACAAAGAAGAAACAGTTCCCCTTGATGAAAGGTTCTTAATCAACATGTGGTGTGAAAGCCAAAAATATGAGATCTGTCATTCTTGATAAAGTTCTATTTTCATGCCCTCTAAATAATTCCAAAGCTCAGTATTACTATTGTAAAATATGGAAGGGATGAAGCAAAAGGATAAATGCATTCACTCATCATATATAGAATGAAGAAATATTAATATTTCTATTAGCATCTAATATTTCTATCTCTGATCCTAAAAGACGTTGTAGAATTAAGACACAAAAGGGAAAGAAAATAATCCAGAAAAGGTAGTTGAAAAGGGAAAGAAATGAATGCATTTTCAATACCACTATGGTTATGATCTTCATGTAGCTCCTATTACATTTTTTCTTAATAAGCAACACAAAAACTCTTCATGTATCCCCAAATACCCTTGTCTTTCAACACATTGATTCCAGCAATAAAAGAAATTCTAAGCCTACAGTAGCTTCAAACTACTGTTTGAATAACTGAGTTTCCCATCTGATTCTTTTCCAAAGAGAACAGGTGGTTGACCAGTTAGAGACTGTTTTCTTAGAAAGGATGTTCTAAGAAGCCTTGGCATGGCGCATAATCACATAGTGAACTACAAACTTTCATTGAAATAGAAATAAGTTATATAAATGAGCTGGTAAGAAATTCTCTCACCAAAGGAACGCTTTCAAGTAAAAACATTACTGCTGAAAATAAATATTAGCTTTGTCATATTTCATAGTCACCTGTCTCCACTTAACTGTATAAAGAATGAACAAAACAAGCCCTAATGTGGCACACACTATCTCCTTTGTCCTCTGAATTGTCTCTGGATAGATATAAAGAGTGAAAGATGTTAATGTTCTCATCTATTAGTCATGGCTTTATCCAGGAGGATGGATATGTCACCCACCCTGAAACAGAAAGATTGCTGAGGTTGTCAAAGAGAACTTGATTACCTTGAATCTGAAACTTGTTCAATTTGTATGTTCATGAGATATACTGTCAGATTAAATACAGATGCCCCATTTGAATACACAAGCAAAGATAATGTACACACAAATGTACCATCAATCCAGATAGATTCATATTTTTTCAAAGTTTAAAATCTATTTCATAAGTACATGAACTGACTTCTTCCTGCTGTGTGGGTTGTATTTTACTAGAAAAGGGATACAGCCCTCCTCTGGGGTACTTTTCCAAGGAAGTAATGCCATCTCAAATAATATATTGGCAAGGTAAATTTCTTTCTGGATATGGCAAACAGACACACACACACACACACACACACACACACACACACACACACACACACAACTAGCCAGAAGTCCTTTCTGTTATCAAAGCTTTTGGATAAGAAAATAAGAAAGCTAAACTATTCTATATTGTTTTCATCTCTCTGACCAATTCTGTCTCTACTACACCTAAGAGCAAACATAAATATTGTTAATAATAAAGAAATAAAATTCTGTAAAAGCCACTATAGTTGAAGCCTAGACTGAGGTTTTGACCTTTTCAAAGCTCACCATATTAACTACAATCTTTAATTGAAAAATATTTATTTTTACAGTGTGCAGGACTGAATCAGAGAAGGGAATATGTCAAACAAATAAAACTCCTTCCCCAAAATATATCACACATTAGGAGAGAAATGTAAAACTTTTAAAAATAAATTTGAATCTTGAATGGTAGCATGAGACAGTTTGCTATTTTTATCACAATCTTTTTAAAGAATCTATAAAGTCTTTATTTTCTTTGAAAATTCCAAGGGCATAGTGTTATAATCCAGAGGAAAATATTATAATCAGAAATAAGAGGTGTTCTAAATCAGGTCTATTACTGTGTATATGTTTCAGGCACTGCCATAGCCATGCAGGCTGATTATGGCTGACATTGTGTATTTGCTTCTTTATCCACCATTGAGTATTGAAAGGGAAATTGTTCCCATTTATTTCTTTGAACCTGAGGGTACTAAGTGGCTATCTAATCACCAATGACATATGACTTTAATCCTGTTCAAGAAGGAGAGCAGTTGTAAATTACACAGCATAAGAAGCACATGAGTTATTAGAAATCACTATGGTGGTGTGCAGTTGTCTTTTCCAATTAGAAATGTTCTATAAAACTGTAATCGTCAAGTATATTTTCAGGTATGATATTCCTTAAAAAGGATATAAATAATGGGGATGATGATGTGCTCACAGTGATTTCAGACAAAACGATGACCCTTTCAGTTTTCCTTTTTTGGCCCACAAGGATAGACAGGACTGTCATGCACTCTCATGAAATATTAAAACATCTATATTTGCTAAGTTTACTAATAACATCTGTTGTAATTAAGAAGAATAAGCACCTCTATTACATGTGTTTTTAAATGAGTTATGTTTAAGCTCTACTATAAAAGAATTTGTTTTGAAATTTTGACAAATGTATTTTTTTAGAGAGCTTGGTGAAAAAATAAGTGGTGTTTAAAATGTTTGCAAGCTCTATTTGGACAGCTGCGACTCACTTGTTAGAATATAACTTTGGGGATAAGGTGTCTCAGGGGTAAAGAATCCACCTTTCAATGCAGGAGATGCAGGTTTGATCTGTGGAAAATCCCCTGGAGGAGGAGATGGCAACCCACTCCAGTATTCTTGCCTGTGAAATCCCATGGACAGAGGAGTCTGGTGGGCTACAGTCCACGGGGTCTCAAAAGAGTTGGGCATCACTTAGTGACTAAACAACAAAACAAAAAGTGAATTGTATCCCCCAAACCATAAACTACTACTTATGCCTTGGAGAGGGGGCCTTTGGGAAGAAATCAATGAAAAAACAGCTGTCTGTAAGCAAGGAAGAAGACCCTCTTGCCAAGCTGGCATCTTGAACTTGACTTCTAGCCTCCAGAACGATGAGAAATAAAGGTGTGGTGATTAAGTCACTCAGCCTATGGTATTCTATTATAGCAGCCAGAGTAGATTAATACAAATAAATAGCTATACCAATGATTTAATAGGTCTTATCAAATAGGTCTTTTATAAATATTTATATTTATCAAGAGAGTTGGAGACAATCACCATCTCTAATGATAAGTCCCATGATCAATAACCACTCTGAAAAGCAAGAATCACAAAGCTATGAACTTGGGAGAGTTTGGGTCTATACTGTTTTAGCAGTTATAAAGTCCTGGCCTCTCAATTATTTTTCCAATACTTTCAATATGCTATCAGAATGTGACAGTACTGGCTTCAGTTGCAAGAAGATAAATTTCACTCTGAAGATATGGTGTTCTCTTTTTAATGCTGTTCATTCGCTAACTTTAAAACCTGTGTTAATTTCTAATAATTTCTCTCAACTGACACTATGTTCTTGTTTTATATCCCTAGAGATTCAAAGTCTAAAACAGAAGAATCTTAACAAAAGTCAGATTCAAATTATCTTTCCAATCACTCTTCTGATTCCAATCACATTCCCAAGCAGCTACACAACATTATTGCTTTTCTAAGGATACCATGTTCTTTCACATCACATCTCGTCTTTGAATATGTGTCCCCTTTTGCATAGAGGACTTTTCTGAATCTCATAAAATCCCACTAATTTTTTAAGGTTTTGGGAAAATTTTATTTAATCCTGAAGACTTCCAGGCCACTTAAGAAATCATGCTGCCTTGTAGTGCCACAGAGAAAGAAATTGCTTAAAAATAATTGGAGCATGTAAAAGGGATACAGATGCCAACTGAAAAAGTTCACAATGGCCACAAGCTGGAAGAAAATGAGAAACAAAATAAATATTGGATAAAAGATAAAATATTTTAAAATATTGGAGTATAAAATATGAAACAAATATCCACAAGACCATACTTTTATATATAAATCAGTGATTGAACAAATAAACAAAGTGTGGGAGGAAGAGGGACAAATCTCCTTTGAAGAAGAATTCTAAGTAAGTTACAGATACTCCACTCTGGACAAAATGGATCATAACACCTCACTATTTAAATGTGAGCTGTTGCTAATGACTTCTTTCTAAAGGGTACAGTTTGGAAAAGGGGAAACAGAGTAACTTTACAAAGGATAAACTTGACAAACACTACCTCACCCAGGTGATCAAGTTTAATACCAACAGTGGTAAGTCATATTGATAGTATGTGAGGTTATGAATTCATGCTTTTCAACTGTGGTGTTGGAAGAGACTCTTGAAAGTCCCTCGGGCAACAAAGAGATCAAACCAGTCAATCCTAAAGGAAAAGTGAAGTCGCTCAGTCGTGTCTGTTTGCAACCCCATGGTCTGTAGCCCACCCAGCTCCTCCGTCCATGGGATTATCCAGGCAAGAATACTGGAGTGGGTTGCCATTTCCTTCTCCAGGGGATCTTCCCAAACCAAGGATTGAACCTGGACCTCCCACATTGTAGGCAGACAATTTACAATCTGAGCCACCAGGGAAGTTCAGAAAAGGGGACGCTGGCAGGGAAATGAACCTGGGCCTCCCGCATGGCAGGTGAGAATTCTACCACTGAACCACCCATGCACCACTAAAGGAAAATCTTAAAGGAAATCAGTCCTGAATAATCATTGGAAGGACTGATGTTGAAGCTGAAACTCTAATAATTTGGCCACCTTACACGAAGAACTGACTCATTGGAAAAGACTCTGAAGATGGGAAAGATTGAGGGCAGGAGGAGAAGGGGACGACAGAGGATAAGATGATTGGATAGCATCACTGACTCAATGGACATGAATTTGAGAGAGTTGGTGATGGAGAGGGAGGCCTAGTGTACTGCAGTTCATGGGGTCACAAAGAGTCGGACATGACTGAGTGATTGAATTGAACTGACGCTATGAAAGTGGCATTTTACCTTCTATCTTCCTCCCCCCAAACCAGTAACTCCCACCTAATCATAAGAAAAACATTAGACAAATCTTAATTGAGAGAAATTATACAAAATACCAGATCAGTTCAGTTCAGTCGCTCAGTCGTGTCCAACTCTTAGCGACCCCATGAATCACAGCACGCCAGGCTTCCCTGTCCATCACCAATTCCCAGAGTTTACCCAAATTCATGTCCCTCGAGTTGGTGATGCCATCCAATCATCTCATCCTGTCTCGTCCCCTTCTCCTACTGCCCCTAATCCTTCTCAGCATCAGGGTCTTGCCCAATGAGTTAACTCTTCACATGAGGTGGCCAAGGTATTGGAGTTTCAACTTCACCATCAGTCCTTCCAATGAACACCCAGGTCTGATCTCCTTTAGGATGCACTGGTTGGATCTCCTTGCAGTCCAAGGGATTCTCAAGAGTCTTCTCCAACACCACAGTTCAAAAGCATCATTTCTTCAGCACTCAGCTTTCTTCACAGTCCAACTCTCATATCCATACATGACTGCTGGAATAACCATAGCCTTGACTGGATGGACCTATGTTGGCAAAGGAACGTTTCTGTTTTTTAATATGCTATCTAGATTGGCCATAACTTTCCTTCAAAGGAGTAAGCGTCTTTTAATTTCATGGCTACAATCACCATCTGAGGTGATTTTGGAGCCAAGAAAAATAAAGTCTGCCACTGTTTCCACTGTTTCCCCATCTACCTGCCATGAAGTGATGTGACCTGATGCCATGATCTTAGTTTTCTGAATGTTGAGCTTTAAGCTTTTCACTCTTCTTTTCACTTTTCTTCTTTTCACTCTTCTCTTTCACTTTCATCAAGAGGCTTTTTAGTTCCTCTTCACTTTCTGCCATAAGGGTGGTGTCCTCTGCATATCTGAGGTTATTGATATTTCTTCTGGCAATGTTAATTCCAGCTTGTGCTTCTTCCAGTCCAGCGTTTCTCATGAGGTACTATGCATATAAGTTAAATAAGCAGGGCGACAATATACAGCCTTGATGTACTCCTTTTCCTATTTGGAACCAGTCTGTTGTTCCATTTCCAGTTCTATCTGTTGCTTCCTGACCTGCATACAGGTTTCTTAAGAGACAGGTCAGGTGGTCTGGTATTCCCATCTCTTTAAGAATTTTCCACAGTTTATAGTGATCCACGCAGTCAAAGGCTTTGGCATAATCAAGAAAGCAGAAATAGATGTTTTTCTGGATCTCTCTTGCTTTTCTGATGATCCAGTGCATGTTGGCAATTTGATCTCTGGTTCCTCTGCCTTTCCTAAAACCAGCTTGGAAGTTCATGGTTCACATATTGCTGAAGCCTGAGACAGATGGCAGAGAAGAGTGGCCAAGAGGAGCTACCCTATGCCTGAGGTCAGGGGCGGTGGCTGAGAGAAGCAACCCCACGTCCAAGGAGAGGCAGCTGTGTGGACACAGGAGGGCAGAGAGGAGCTACTCCACATTCAAGGTCAGGAGGGGCGGCTGTGAGGAGATACCCCTCGTTTAAGGTAAGGAGCAGTGGCTGCAAATTGCTGGAGCAGCCATGAAGAGATACCCCACGTCCAAAGTAAGAGAAACCTAAGTAAGACGGTAGGTGTTGTGAGAGGGCATCAGAGGGCAGACACTGAAACCATAATCACAGACAACTAGCCAATCTGATCACACAGACCACAGCCTTGTCCAACTCAGTGAAACTAAGCCATGCCGTGTGGGGCCACCCAAGACAGACGGGTCATAGTGGAGAGGTCTGACAGAATGTGGTCCACTGGAGAAGGGAATGGCAAACCACTTCAGTATTCTTGCCTTGAGAATCCCGTGAACAGTACAAAAAGGCAAAATGATAGGATACTGATAGAGGAACTCCCCAGGTAGGTAGGTGCCTAATATGCTGCTGGAGATCAGTGGAGAAATACCTGATCAGTAATCCTCAAATTAATGACCAAATCACTGCAATATTATGAGAGATTTTTTAACTCGAGAAATAATATAAATTGGCAGTGCTATTTGTAATCAACTTTATACAAGTCTCAATAATAAACTGAATTTACTGAGGTTATAATAGTTATCTTTTGATCCTTCATATACGCACAGACGTTCACTTGAATTTGGTTTCCCCTAGAATTCAAACGTTTTTAAATAGTCCTTGATGGGACTGAAAAATAACCTTCATGTTGTCGTCTATGACTCTGTCCCAACTCCTAGACAACTGGTAAGCTGCAGAGTGATAGAATGAACTGACCCTGTAGTTAGACTACTTGGATTTCAATAGATCTGTTGCTTTCTGGATGAAAGACTTTGTACAACTTATTAACCTTCATAAGCCTCAGTTTCCTCATTTGTAAAGCAGAGATAGTCATAGTAATACCTCCAAGGATTACTGTAAGAATTAAATAAGTTCATGCCTGTCAATGGCTTAGAGTACTGTGTGGCAAGTGGTAGGCAATCATTAAATATCAGCTATTGTTACTGTTGAATTTAAAGAACAATTATTCTAGAAACAGCTTTCAGTTGAGCCTACTTCTTTGGATTTTTGCAGTATACAGTGTGAATAAGTTAATTGTTGTTTATTTCTGATTCTATGCTAATTATGCTACATTAAGGGAAATATTTTATTGATCATTATGACGAAAGTTAATTAGGCTAGTTATGACTGATTGCTAGAATCTAAGCTTCATGATGGCAGATACTATTTACTTCCCAATTGAAGCTTCAGCACCTAACATCAAACTTGGTACACAGTATAGTTATATAGCATTTATACCCAACATGAACTAGGCTACACAAATCATTCAAGACTAAGCTTAAACTAAACAACTTGTGATATACTTTTAAAAGTCTAGGCTTTATTCTTTGGTATTAAAGTCAGTTGGTCCAGCCTCTAGAATAATTTTTAAAAGTCTTTCCTCTATCAAAGTAATTGTTGCTGTACAAATGCATAAACAGCTACAGATGGATTTTCCTTTTAAGCAGCCTTGAAAGATGTATTGAATTGGTTTAAGAATGTATTAACTTTGGATTTATTTCACACATGCCCTCTCATTGCTTATTTCAGTGTCAGCCATACTAATATCTCCTTATTATCACTGCATATGTACAGTTTGCAAGATAAGACATTTGACTGTAGTCTAAAGTAGGGACAGAGGGAAAGAAAGGAGAAGAAAACAAGTGAAATACCGAGAGATGTTAAAATGGTTTTAAATATATTTTGTTATGTTTTCAAGAGAATAAAAAAGGTCCTTTCTGCTCCATATTCCGGTAGATAAATATAATTTTTATAAAAACAATTATAAAATATTTATTGAATGCACATATGTATAAGGCATCATCATGCAAAAACTGTGCAGAGAATAAAAGCATGGCTCCAATATGGCCCTTTCCCTCAGTGAGCTTAACATGAAAAAAAAAGGGGTGGAATGATAGAAAATGTATATTAACAACTATAATACAAGCAGTAAAATTCTGCTTTGCTTCTAAGCTAATATTTTCAGAATCAACTTATTCTTAGGAATATCTTCTTTCTAAAGCTATAGATTAAGACTTAGTTTTAATCAAAGGACATGTTTAGCAGACTCTATATGTATATGTATGTGAATCTGTTTTGGTTGTCAAATACTATACTTTCTGTAGCCTATGCCTCTATCACTTCCACTTAAGTCAGTACTTTTAGGTTGTAAAAATCTAGAAAGCAGAAATCATGAATGTAATATGTCAGGGTTATAATGTATAAAACCGCATATTATAATGCAAATGCTTAACTTTTTTGGTTCTGCTATAAATATTTAATAAAATACATATATAAGGATCCCAAATGGTTTCTGTTTTCTAACTCAGAGCCAACTTTATGAAGTTTAACCTTCCCTAAAAAGTCAGCTAAAGTTATACATACTTTGCAGATAGTTTTTCTTTTCTGAAATGTGTGTATACTATTATTTGAATAAGAAATATAAGAGCTTCAAATAGAAAAAAATGAGTTAAATACGCAAGATCTGTTTCTTGATACCCCCAATACATAATGCACATTATAGAAATTTTTGTTTGCATATGCATTTCTATAAGATTCTAAGTTCCATGAGCATGGTAATACTTTTGTTTAAGCTATTTATGTACAGAGGTAATTAGTAGTAGTCACCATATTTGTTGAATGAATGAATAAAAAGCTTCTCATAGTCCTACATTCAAAATAAATGATTCCACTTTCCACATGCTCAACTATGTATTGTTAACATGCTATCTTGAAGATATGATTCTATCTTTTTCTCTAATCAACTACTATTACATAGCATACATTTTCTGTTTTACACAGCCTTCATAATCATCTCATTAACTGCATAATGATGCATTTATTTGCTTTTTCATAAATTTCTTTACTATTCAAATTTCACTGATATATAATGTTAGAGTGAAATTGTTTATACAAACTCCTTCTTTCTGACATGCATTTCTTGGAGAGAATTTCCATGATAGAAGAAGAGTAAAGTGGTTATGTTCAGATAATACTTATAAAACCTGGACTAATAAAGGCTGAAGAAAGAAATGGCAAATCCCTTTAGTATTCTTGCCTGGAGAATTCCAAGGACAGAGGAACCTGGTGGGTTACAGTCCATGGGGTCACAGGGAGTCGGACATGACTGACTAACGCTCAACGTAAAAGGCAGCTGTTTTTAAAGGTGCTGGAAAGCATCCAAAAGCAAGGCAAAATCAATGGAGCTTCTTCTTGAAAAACTGTACATGCAAGAGACAAGAAAGAAAAAAGTCTGTACTTTTCTGAGGGAGTTTCTCAATCCACATAGCCATGGTGAACAGAAAATTATAGCTTCACCAGTTTCCTGACACAGGGATCAAACCTGCATCTCCTGCACTGACAGGTGGATTCTTTACCACTAAGCCACTTTGGAAGCCCAGGAGGCTGCTAAGAATAAAGTCCGCAGTTTGATAGCACAAGGGTTTGAGAGGCCTATGAAATCTCTGCCCAGGTGGATTGAGGAAGTTCTTCTCCTGTATTAGATCAATCCATGAAGACTGGAAGAGGTGGTGCTTTCATCTACTGTGTAAATAACAACATCAACATAGAGACTTAAGGAAATGAAGACATAGGGAAACATGATTCAAACAAAGGAATAAGATAAAGCTGACCCTAATGAAACAGATATAGGAATTACCAGATAATTCAAAATAACCATCAGAAGAATACTCAACACAGGAAAATATTGCATTAGCAAAATGAGAAGTTCGGCAAGGAGATAGATGTATGGTAGATTATTATGCACATTTAAAAAAGAAGAAAATTATTCAATATAGAACAACATGGATAAACATCAAGGACATCATGCTATGTGAAATCATCTAGTCACAGAAAGATGAAGACCTTCAATAGAAAGGATCCTACAGTTCCTAAAATATTCAAACTCATAGAAGCAGAAAGTAGAATGGTGATTGCAAGGGGCTGAGGGAAGGGAGAAATGTAGAGTTGATATTCAACTGGTATACGGTTTGAGCTATGCAAGATGACTAAGTTCTAGATATATGATGTACAACAGTATGCCTATAGGTAACAACATTTTGTTTTACACTTAAACAACTGTTAAAAGGCTAAATCTCAGGTTAAGTATTTTGATCACAATTTATTTTAAAAAATATTATATTACCAGTAAAAATACCTATAAAGAAAAGTTAAATAATTCCCAGATAATAAAATACTTATAGAACATATCACTAGCAGATCTACCCAACAAGAAATACCAAAGAAAGTTCTTCAGGTTGATGTGAAATGACTCTAGAGAGTAAGCTGAATTCTCAACAAAAAATAAAAATGAAAGAACAGCAGTAAAGGTAACAACATAGGTAAATATTATGAAATATATTAATTTATTTATTGTTTCTATCTCCTATAGTCCCTCTGATTTAGAAGACAAATGCATAATACAATAATTTCAAACTTGTTCTGAATTGACTGAGAATGTATGTAATTTGTATAAATTACAAACAAGTATTTTACACAAGTATGTGAATTTGTGTAAAATATTAAAAAACAGAGAGAAGAAATTTAGCTATATTTGAGTAAAGTTTCCTGTTATTTACATTAATCTGGTAATAATTGAAGCTAGATTATTTTAATGTTAATTGCAAATTCCAGAGCAACTACTAAAATACAGTATTATGATGGTGCAAAAGTAATTGCGGTTTTTGCATTGGTGAAATTTGCTTTGGATATTGGAATACATTTTAAATAAATGTGATAATATTATACATTTTATGCATATTTCTCACTTTGTTTTTTATAATGACTTATTACTTGCTGTTTATTTTATATTTATTTTAGACTATGGAAATGATGTTAGACAAAAAGCAAATTTGAGTGATTTTCTTATTTTAGTTCAAAATGGGTCATAAAGCAGTGGAGAAAACTCCCAACATCAACAACACATTTGGTCCAGGAACTGGTAACAAACGTAGAGTGCAGTGATAGTTCCAGAAGTTTTGAAAAGGCGACAAGAGCCTTGAAGATGAGGAGAGCAATGTCCAACTATTGGAAGTTTTCTGACAGTTGAGAGCCATCATCAAAGCTGATCCTCTTACGACTACACTGAGGTTGCCAAAGAACTCAACACTGATCACTGTACAGTAGTTTGGCATTTGAAGTAAATTGAAAAGGTGAAAAAGTTCGATAAGTGGGTGCCCCATGAGCTGACCAAAAATTTTTAAAAATCAGCATTTTGAAGTGTAGTCTTCTATTATTTTATGCAACAAAAATGAACCATTTCTCAATTGGATTGTGACATGCGATGAAAAGTAGATTTTATACAACAACCAGCGATGACTAGCTCACTGCTTAGACCAAGAAGCCCCAAAGCCTTTCCCAAAGCCAAACTTCTACCAAAAAAGGTCATGGTTACTGTTTGGTAGTTTGTTGACCATCTGATCCAAACAGCTTTCCAAATCCCAGTAAAACTATTATGTCTGAGAAGTATACTCAGCAAATCGCTGAGATGCACTGAAAATTGCAATGCCTGCAGCCAGCATTGGTCAACAGAAAGGGCCCAATTCTTCTCCATGATAACACCCAACCCCACAGCGCATAACCAACATTTCAAAACAGGAACAAATTGGGCTACAATGTTTTGCCTCATCTGCCATATTCACCTGATCTCTCACCAAATGATTACACTTCTTTAAGCATCTCAACAACTTTTTGCAGAGAAGATGCTTCTACTACCAGCAAGAGACAGAAAATGCTTTCCAGTTCAGTTTAGTCACTCAGTCAGGTGAGACTCTTCTGACGCCATGGACTGCAGGATGCCAGGCTTCCCTGTCCATCACCAACTCCCAGAACTTGCTCAAACTCACGTCCATTGTGTCGGTGATGCCATCCAACCATCTCATCCCTCTGTTGTCCCCTTCTCCTCCCCCCTTCAATCTTTCCCAACATCAGGATCTTTTCAAATGAGTCAGTTCTTCGCAACAGGTGGCCAAAGTATTGGAGTTTCAGCTTTAGCATCAGTATTTCCAATGAATAATCAGGACTGATTTCCATTAGGACTGACTGGTTTGATCTCCTTGCAGTCCAAGGGACTCTCAAGAGTCTTCAACACCACATTTCAAAAACATCAATTCTTCAGCACTCAGCTTTCTTTATGGTACAACTCTCACATCTATACATGACTACTGGAAAAATCATAGCTTTGAGTAGATGGACTTTTGTTGACAAAGTAATATCTCTGCTTTTTAATATGCTGTCTAGGTTGGTCATAACTTTTCTTTCAAGGAGCAAGCATCTTTTAATTTCATGACTGCAGTTACCATCTGCAGTGATTTTGGAGTCCCACAAAAACAAAGTCTCTCACTGTTTCCATTGTTTCCCCATCTATTTGCCATGAACTGATGGGACTGGATGCCATGATCTTAGCTTTCTGAATGCTGAGTTTTAACCCAACTTTTTCACTCTCCTCTTTCACTTTCATCAAGAGGCTCTTAAGTTCCTCTTCGCTTTCTGCCATAAGGGTGGTATCATCTGCATATCTGAGGTTATTGATATTTCTCCTGGCAATATTAATTTAGCTCAGGTCATCAAATTCAGAAGCACAGATTTTAATACTACATGAATATACAAACAACACATTTCTCATTGTCAAAAATGTGTTGATTGTAATCGTTCCTATTTTGATTGATAAAGACAAGTTTGAGCCTACTTATACTGATTTAAATAAATACAGTCTGAAACCACAGTTACATTTACACCAATCTAATATAAGAAATGAAAAGGGAATAACAGCAGTACACTACAAAAATTTTAAAAGAAACCAATAATGCTAGAACACAGGAACAGAAAATACAAAAATATATAGAGAGGAAAAAATAGCTAAATGCCAGATATTTATCCTTTCTATTAGTGGTTACATTAATTATAAATAAATAAAACATTTCAGTCAAAACACACCAATCAGCAGAACAGATTAAAAAAAATATGTGATGCAAATACATGTCATCTACAAGAGGGGCACTTTATCCAAAGCAAAACATAGGCTGAAAGCAAAATGATGGAGAAATAATATAACATATGGGCAGTTTCCTCTAGTGGTAGAAGCCAGAGCAAATACGAGTGTGAAATAATAGATTTAATGCAAGATTGCTATTTTGAGATGGAGGGATTCACTCACCAAGGTATATAGGTCATCTCTAGAAGTTGAAAATGGGCCCCCACTGAAAACAGGAAAGAAACCGAGACCTCATAATTAAAGCTGCAAAGACATGAAATCTTAAACAACATAAATGAATTTTGAAGTAGATTATCCTCAAAGCTTCCATATGCCTTGATTTTGGTGTTTTGACACTGTAAGCAGAGAAGCCAGCTGAGCCTGCCTGGAATTCTAACCCATAGAACCGAGTCAGTTCAGTTCAGTTGCTCAGTTGTGTCCGACTTTGTGACCACATGTACTGCAGCACACCAGGCCTCATTGTCCATCACCAATTCCCAGAGTTTACCCAGACTCATGTCCATTGAGTCGGTGATGCCATCCAACCATCTCATCCTCTGTTGTCCCCTTCTCCTCCTGCCTTCAATCTTTCCCAGCATCAGGGTCTTTTTCATTGAGTCAGTTCTTTGCAACAGGTGGCCAAAGTATTGGAGTTTCAGCTTCAGCATCAGTCCTTCCAATGAATATTCAGGACTTATTTCCTTTAGGATGGACTAGTTGGATCTCCTTGTAGTCCAAGGGACTCTCAGGAGTCTTCTCCAACCAACCCCACAGTTCAAAAGCATCAATTCTTCAGCACTCAACTTGCTTTATAGTCCAACTCTCACATCCATACATTACTACCGAAAAAACCAGAGCCTTGATGAGATGGACTTTTGTTGACAAAGTAATGTCTCTGCTTTTTAATATGCTATCTAAATTGGTCATAACTTTTCTTCCAAGTAGCAAGTGTCTTTTAATTTCATGGCTGCAGTCACCATCTGCAGTGATTTGGGAGCCCAAGAAAATAAAGTCTGACACTGATTCCCCATCTATTTCCCATGAAGTGATGGGACCAGATGCCATGATCTTAGTTTTCTGAATGTTGACTTCTAAGCCAGGTTTTCCACTCTCCTCTTTCACTTTCATCAAGAGGCTCTTCAGTTCCTCCTCACTTTCTGCCATAAGGGTGGTGTCATCTGCATATCTGAGGTTATTGATATTTCTCCGGGCAATCTTGATTCCAGCTTGTGCTTCATCCAGCCCATCATTTCTCATGATGTATTCTGTATAGAAGTTAAATAAACAAGGTGACAATATACAGCTTTGATGTACTACTTTTCCAATTTGGAACCAGTCTGTTGTTTCATGTCCAGTTCTAACTGTTGCTTCCTCACCTGCATACAGATTTCTCAAGAGGCAGGTCAGGTGGTCTGGTATGCCCTTCTCTTTAAGAATTTTCCAGAGTTTGTTATGATCCACACAGTCAAAGGTTTTGGCATAGCCAACAAAGCAGATTGTCCATTGGTGATGGACAATGAGGCCTGGTGTGCTGCAGTACATGTGGTCACAAAGTCGGACACAACTGAGCAACTGAACTGAACTGACTCGGTTCTATGGGTTAGAATTCCAGGCAGGCTCAGCTGGCTTCTCTGCTTACAGTGTCAAAACACCAAAATCAAGGCATATGGAAGCTTTGAGGATAATCTACTTCAAAATTCATTTATGTTGTTTAAGATTTCATGTCTTTGCAGCTTTAATTATGAGGTCTCGGTTTCTTTCCTATTTTCAGTGGGGGCCCATTTTCAATGGGGGCCCATTTTCTGGAACTCTCTTGCCTTTTCCATGATCCAACGGATGTTGGCAATTTGATCTCTGGTTACTTTTGAGGAATCAAAGATCAACCCATAGAACTATAAGCTAATAAATGTGTGTTGTTTTAAACCCCTAAATGTGTGAAAATTTTCATACTGCAATGCAAAATTAATACATTCCTTTCCCCCCACCTTGTATTCTAACTGCTACATATGCCTTATCATCCTTAGGCAATTCCAAGCAGCTTGAACAATAGAACTAAGTCTTATAGACAGCACACAGTGGATAGCTGATAAAGATCAGGAAGAATTAACTGAATAAAATACTGAGATCCAATTATATTGGTGACTTAACTCAGGTGATATCTCTGACTTCCTTTACTCCAATAATGTTCAATATCCTTTAATGATAATATAATGGGCTTAAAATTATATAACTGGGGTAAAAATAATCCTAGGTAAGAGAAGTCCCAACCTTTTCAGGATTCCACTTAGGATGCACGATATATTTCATTTCCTTTTCTTAATAATTCCATAGCTTACAATACTATGAGGGAAGACAACAATCCTGTATCCATTATTATTGTTTTATATCTTACTTTCCTTAGAAACATTCCAGTAGTAAATAAGATAAACACTATGTTTTTTCAGATCTCAATATAAGTTACAAATGTTGATTAATTTCAAAAGTATCCTTCTTCATTAAGCTATCATGTTTAGTTCCAATTTACTTAAAGAGTACTCTGGAAATAATGAATTTTCAGAAGTGTGTATGTAAACACACTTCCTTTCCTGAAGAAAATGTACTTATCATTAAGAACTCTCTTATTAGACACTGTGCTGGGAATATTCGAGTGATAAAATTGTCATGAAGTTAATATAATCCCTATCAGTTTTTAGAACAAAGTAAAAGTAACTTCCTCTCATATAAAGATCATGAACAATTAACAAGCAAAATCATAATTTCACAGATAGTTGACCCTCTAAATTCATTCAGACTTATGGAAGAAGTAAGGCTACATTAAATTTTAATCAAATTTCACAGCTGCTGAAATATATTCATGAGGTACTCGATTGACATTCCTAACACAAACAGAATGATCTATAAAAAAGGCCGTTACATTTAAGGTCAAGCATGTCATTTCATCTTTCTATGTTCAAAACGTGTCATACTGAAAGATTGTAGCTGTTTCCTTATTTTCATATTCCTTTTCTTATGACTTCATCTACAGATACAACACATGCAAATATCTAAAATTAGACTGGAATGTTATTACGATTTTAAGATATGGGAATGGGTTTTTCAGAAGTTACTCACGATCTTGATTTTGCCAACTGGAATTATTAATTCTATATGAAAGCTTTGTATAATTATTTTTATAGTTAAAGTCTATTAATATACCTACTACAATAATATAATAACAACATTATTACTTTATAAGCTAGTTTTAGATAATCTCTATAAGTATTCCCATTACAGACCCTACCTTCCAATATTTCTTGAGTTCTAGGTATGGAAGGAGGCAAACAAAAATTTATGTATGAATATAGGTGAACATTACTCATGCAAAAAAATATAAGAACATTTTGATTTACTTAACAGATGTTTTAGGAAATGAAATTTGTTTTATAGAAAGAATTTCACTTAAAAATTTAGTGGAACATTTAAAGAATACTTGATTCACCTTCCAAGCAATAAGCACACTTTCATTTTATTTGATTGTGGTAAGAACACTTGACATGAGATCTACCTTCTTAAATTTTTATGTGTACTAACACATTATTACTGATTATAAGGGTGATGTTATACAGCAGATTTCTAGAGCTAATTCATCTTGCTTGAATGAAACTTTATGCCCCATTAGTGATTATTTTATTTTACCCTGCCTGGAACCACCATTCTACTTTTTGATTTTATGAATTTAACTATTTTAGACACCTCATGTAAGTAAAATGATGCAGTATTTTTCCTTCTGCTTCTTTCCGTGGTGCAGTATTTTTCATTGTCTGAAATATTTTGCTTTTATTTCATAATAACCTCAAGGTTCATCTGTATTTTAACATATTGCAGAATTTCCCCCTTTTTAAGATTGAATACCATCATATTATATGTTAACATCCTGTTTTCTTTACCCATTCACCTTTGGATAAGCATTTAGGTTGTTTCCACATATTGTGTGCATGCTAAATTGCTTCAGTTGTGTCCAACTCTTTGTGACCCCATATACAGTAGCCCACCGGGCTCCTCTGTCCATGGGATTCTCCAGGCAAGAATACTGGAGCGGGCTGTCACTTCCTTTTCCAGGGATCAAACCCACATCTCCTAAGGTTCCTGCATTGCCGGAGGATTCTTTACCACTAAGCCACCAGGGAAGCCCTTGCACACATTGGCTATTGTGAATTACACTGCAAGGAACACAGGCTTACTAACATCTCTTTGAAATTGTGATTTCAATTATTTTGTGTAAACACCCAAACACTCAAAAAATGTGTAGGATTACCAGATCATATGGTAGTTAGTTCAATTTTTAACGTTCTGAGGACCCTCTTTACTGCCTTTCATAGTAGCTGCTCCTTTTTTAAATTTAATTTTTATTTTATATTGGAGTATATTTGATTTATAATGTTGTGTTAGTGTCCACTGTACAGCAAAGAGATTCAGTTATAAATATACCTATATCCATTCTTTTTCATATTTTTCCCATATAGGTTATTATAGAAAATTGAGTTCCCTGTACTATACAGCACGTCCTTGTTGACTATCTGTTTTATATATAGTAACATATATGTGTTAATCCCAAACTCATAATTTATTCCTTCCCCTTTGGTAACCATAAGTTCGTTTTCAAAGTCTGTGAGTCTATTTCTGTTTTTTAAATAAGTTCATTTGTATCGTTTTATAGTCCACATTTAAGTGATATCATATGATATTTGTCTTTGTCTAACTTACTTCACCTAGTATGGTAATCTCTAAATCCATTCATGTTGCTGCAAATGGCATTACTACATTACTTTTTATGGGTGAGTAATATTCCATTGTATATATATATAGCCCACATCTTCTCTATCCATTCATCTATTGATAGAATTTTACATTGCTTCCATATCTTGGGCATTGTAAACAGGACTGCAGTGAACAGTGGGGCTCATCTGTCTTTTTGAATTATGGTTTTCTCTGGATGCATGCTCTGGAGTGGGATTGCTGAATCATGTGGTAGTTCTGTTTTTAGTTTTTGAGGCACCTCCATACTGTTCTTCAAAACAAAAAAAAATAAAATAAATCCAAATTGGAAACAAAGAAGTAAAATTGTCACTGTTTGCAGATAACTTGATACTATACATAGAAAATCCTAAAGATGCCACCCAGAAAACCACTAGAGCTCATCAGTGAATTCAGGTAAAGTTACAGAACACAAAATTAATACATAGAAATTTCTTTCATTTCTATACACTAGCAATGGAAGATCAGAAAGAGACATTAAGGAAACAATCCCAATTACCATCACATTAAAAAGAAAAAAATAAATAAAGAGTTGGAATAAACCTACCTAAGGAGCCAGAAGACCTGCACTGGGAAAACTATATGACACTGATGAAAGAAACCAAAGATGACATAAACAGACGGAAATTTATACCATGTTCTTGGACGGGAAGAATCAATACTATCAAAATGACTATATTACTCAAGGTGATATACATATTCAATGCAACCCTTGTCAAACTACCAATGGCAGTTTTCACAGAACTAGCACAAAATTTGTAAAATTCATATACAAATACAAAAGACCCCAAATTTCCAAAGCAAACTCAAGAAAGGAAAACAGAGCTGCAAAAATCAGGCTCCCTGATTACATTTTTCATTTCTACCCACATTGTGCAAGAGTTCCAATTTTCCACATCCTCATCAGTATCTGTCTTTTGGCTGTTTGATAATAGCCATCCTGACAGGCATGAAGTGATATGTCTTTTATGAAAAAATAGGCTCTTAGTCCTTCTTTTATTATCTATTAATTTCCTTTTATGGCAGATAATAAACGGCAGTTTCCTCTGGTTCTTTCTTGCTTTTGTTCCTGAAGCTTAGTTATTACATTTTTGCTTTTAATTTGCTTGGTTTTCTTTTTATTGCTAATTCTTCCATTCCTTCTTATGAACTTTCAATATAATTTCCACAGGTTTTATTACCATTCAGTTATTTTACCACTTTTATATTTTTATTCTTGTACTTATCTCTCCTGGAAATCTATACTTCTCTCCAGACTGTTGTTTTCTAGGTTTGTGAAACAACTGTCCTTCTGAGACTTAATTCTGCCTTTCTCTTTTGTTGTTGTATTTCCTGATTTCTGGGTATCATATCTTTATATTTCTCTAAAACTCTTTTGTGCACATGTGTATGTGCAGTACAAACTTCATTAATTCCATCAAGTGAAAGTGGCATTTATTTTAATTATTCTACATGTTTTTAAAAATTCACAAGTTGATGAAAAATAATATAAATATATAAAAAACCATAAAGCAGCTATATAATGGAAAAACATAAGATGATGAACACTTTCCATATGTCTCTCTCTTGAGCCACTTGCTCCATTCTAGATAGTTTGCCTTCTAGGCCTGATGAGTGCCATTCTAGCATCTCTGTTCAGTATTATCTTGAAAAATCTTTTTACACTTTTGTGTAACAACTGCAATTCTCTGTAAGTCAATTTATCTTTCTTAACTCCCTCCTTTTGGAGCACACATCTTACTATCTTCTGAATATGTATTTATGAAAATGCCTTCATTCTACGCCTACCTTTAATTTTTGTTTGTCAAGTATAGAATTCTAGGTTTAAATTCACTGTAATTTAGAATTTTGAAGGCACTGCTAAATTTTATTCAAGTCTGCAGGGTTTCATTGAGATATATAAAGAAATTCTGGATGGTGTTAGGTGACTTTTTTATTCGTCTTAGAGTTTTGAAACTTCTCTGCTGCCGCTCTTCTGAAAGTCCACAAATATGAGTATGCAGTGAGCAGACATTCACTTAAATCTGCTACATCTTTTGAGAACTAAAAACACCGAAATTAAATTTTTTTGATAGTGAGAGTATACAAAGAGTAATGACTGCTTGTGGAGTATAAATTTTCAGGAATTCAAAACATATATCTTTTTAGCCAGTAATACTGCTCCTGGAAATCTATCTTAGAGAAACTGATCCAAAATGTAGAAAACAATCTTAAACAAATATATTAACATAAACATTATTTATCATGATAAAACTAGAAATAATCTGTATCAGCAACAACTATTTAAACTGTGATAATTATATGATACAACTTTAAAGCAATTCAATTGGTTTTGAAAATAACATGGAAAAATATTAACTTTTATTTAAAGGAGAAAATATTGGAAATTTTGCATCAAATGCCTCCGATGTATTAAGAAGGATTCTTTGAAATTTTCATTTAAAGAGAGTCTCATCATTTAAAAGTGAACTGTGTTTGGCTAACATTTCCATTGTCTAGCTTGGCTTCAGCAATACATGAACCAAGAACTTCCATATGTACAAGCTGAATTTAGAAAAGGCAGAGTAACCAGAGATCAAATTGCCAACATTTGTTGGACCATAGAGGAAGCAAAGGAATTCCAGAAAAAAGCATCTACTTCTGCACTAAAGCATTTGACTGTGTGGATCACAAGAAGCTGGGGGAAGAAGCGATAAGAATACCAGGCCATCTAACCTGTCTCCTGAGAAAACCTGTACGCAGGTCAAGAAGGAACAGAACCAGACGTGAAACAACAGACTGGTTCAAAACTAGGAAAGGAATGTATCAATGATGTATACTGTAACTCTGCTTATTTAACATACATGGAGAGTACATCATGTGAAATGCCAGGCTGGATGAATCACAAGCTAGAATCAAGACTGCTGGGAGAAATATCAACAACTTCAGATATGCAGATGACACCACCTTAATGGCAGAAAGTGAAGGGAACTAAAGAGCTTCTTAATGAGCGTCAAAGGAGGAGAGTGAAAAAGCTGGTTTAAAACTCAACATTCAAACACCTGACATCATGGAAACCAGTCCCATCAGTTCAGTTCAGTCGCTCAGTTGTGTCCGACTCTTTGTGACCCCATGAATCACAGCACACCAGGCCTTCCTGTCCATCACCAACTCCTGGAGTCCACTCAAACCCATGTCCATCAAGTCGGTGATGCCATCCAGCCATCTCATCCTCTGTGGTCCCCTTCTCCTGCCCCCAATCTGTCCCAGAATTACGGTCTTTTCAAATAAGTCAACTCTTCGCATGAGGTGGCCAAAGTATTGGAGTTTCAGCTTCAACATCAGACTTTCCAATGAACACCAGGTCTGATCTCCTTTAGGATGCACTGGTTGGATCTCCTTGCAGTCCAAGGGACTCTCAAAAGTCTTCTACAACACCACAGTTCAAAAGCATCAATTCTTCAGTGCCCAGCTTTCTTCACCCTCCAACTCTCACATCCATACATGACTACTGGAAAAACTATAGCCTTAACTAGACGGACCTCTGCTAGCAAAGTAATGTCTCTGCTTTTCAATATGTTATCTAGGTTTGTCATAACTTTCCTTCCAAGGAGTAAGTGTCTTTTACTTTCATGGCTGCAGTCACCATCTACAGTGATTGTGGAGCCCCCCCAAAATAAAGTCTGATACTGTTTCCACTGTTTCCTCATTTATTTCCCATGAGGTAATGGGACCAGATGCCATGATCTTAGTTTTCTGAATGTTGAGCTTTAAGCCAACTTTTTCACTCTCCTCTTTTACTTTCATCAAGAGGATTTTAGTTCCTCTTCACTTTCTGCCATAAGGGTGGTGTTGTCTGCATATCTGAGGTTATTGATATTTCTCCCGGCAATCTTGATTCCAGCTTGTGCTTTTTCCATCCCAGCATTTCTCATGATGTACTCTGCATATAAGTTAAATAAGCAGGGTGACAATTTACAGCCTTGACGTACTCCTTTTCCTATTTAGAACCAGTCTGTTGTTCCATCCAGTCCCATCACTTCATGGCAAATAGATGAGGAAAAAGTAGAAACAGTGATAGACTTTATTTTGGGGGGCTCCAAAATCACTGAGGACAGTGACTGCATCCGTGAAATTAAAAGATGCTTGCTCCTTAGAAGGACAGGTATGACAAATATAGTGTATTAAAAAGCAGAGATGTTACTTTACTGACAAAGGTCTGTATTGTTAGAGCTATAGTTTTTCCAGTAGTCATGTACGGATGTGAGAGTTGAACCATAAAGAAGGCTGAGTGCTAAAGAATTGATGCTTTCTAACTGTGGTGCGGGAGAAGACTCTTGAGAGTCTCCTGGAATGCAAAGAAATCAAACCACTCCTAAAGGAAATCAACCCTGAATATTCACTGGAAGGACTGATGCTGAAGCTGAAGCTCCAGTACTCTGACCACCTGACATGAAGAGCCAACTCACTGGACAAACCCTGATACTGGGAAAGACTGAGGGCAGGAGGAGAAGCGGGTGACAGAGAATGAGATGTTTGGATGGCATTACAGACTCAATGGACATGAGTTTGAGCAAACTCAGGGAGACAGTGAAAGACAGGGAAGCCTGGCATGATGCAGTCCATGGGATCACAAAGAGATGTACACAACTTAGCTACTGAAAAACAACGACAACATCCTGAGAATACTTTTTAAAGATCTACATCTTTTCAGATAATGTACAGCATCATCCTATCTATGAAAGAAAGTAGAATACTTTGGCAGAGTATATAAATTATATAAAAATGCATATATATAGTATGTGTATGTATGATCTATTTGCAAAAGAGCTATTTGTTGTTTTACCAAAAGAATTACAGTAACATAGAAAATTTGCCAACTTCTTTTCAGATGTTTTTTCAACGATATTCTGTATGGACATACTGGATCTTCACCACTTTTCATGAAGATCCTGACCTAAATTCTCTAGCCAGTCAATTTGTAGAAGAGTGTATGTTCTAATCTCATTCAAGTTTTCCTTAAGATGTTATTATGTCTTTTAATTCTATAAATATATTAAATATTTCACAGTTAATGTATGTTTTTATCCTGTGGGTTCTCTTTGGATAGGTTGATGAGTTCCTAAGTCCAGTGCTTGCTTGCTTTGTGAAACAGGACTACTGAGTTTTCCAAAGCACACCCTTTAATTTTAAAATTTAGAGAATTGTTGAAACAGTGTTAACAGTTCACATATAGCATGCGCAATTTTTATAATTTCAGACCTATCCAATTCCAGCTATTGAATTAAATAGTCCTAGAAGGGCTAAATATAAGAATATCTATTGTAACCATATGGAGTTAAAGTAGAAGTAAAAATCTGTGTAGAGCTCTTATTGCACATGTCTATGGTTTTTGCTTCAGTTGATAATTTCCGAGGTTCTAATAGAAGAAGAAAGATTGAAGGGATGGAGCCAAAGCAAAAGCAACACCCAGTTGTGGATGTGACTGGTGATAGAAGCAAGGTCTGATGCTATAAAGAGCAATATTGAAAAGCAATCGAGAATGTTAGGACCATGAATCAGGGCAAATTGGAAGTGGTCAAACAGGAGATAGCAAGAGTGAATGTCGACATTCTAGAAATCAGTGAACTAAGATGGACTAGAATGGGTGAATTTAACTCAGACAACCATTATATCTACTACTGTGGTCAGGAATCCCTTAAAAGAAATGGAGTATCCATCATAGTCAACAAAAGAGTCTGAAATGCAGTACTTGGATGAAATCTCAAAAATGACAGAATGATCTTTGTTCATTCCCAAGGCAAACCATTCAATATCATGATAATCCAAGCATATGCCCCAACCAGTAATGCTGAAGAAGCTGAAGTTGAACAGTTCTATGAAGACCTACAAGACCTTGTAGAACTAACACCGCAAAAAGATGTCCTTTTCATTATAGGGGACTGGAATGCAAAAGTAGGAAGTCAAGAAACACATGGAGTAACAGGCAAATTTGGCCTTGGAGTACAGAATGAAGCAGGGCAAAGGCAAAAAGAGTTCTTTCAAGAGAACACACTGGTCATAGCAAACACCCACTTCCAGCAACACAAGAGAGGACTCCACAAATGGACATTACCATATGGTCAACACTGAAATCAGATTGATTATATTCGTTGCAGTCAAAGATGGAAGAGCTCTATACAGTCAGCAAAAATGAGACCAGGAGCTGACTCTGGCTCAGATCATGAACTCCTTGCCAAATTCAGACTTAAATTGATTAAACTGAGGAAAACCACTAGGCCATTCAGGTATGACCTAAATCAAACCCCTTATAATTATACGGTGGAAGTGAGAAATAGATTTAAGGGACTAGATCTGTTAGATAGAGTTCCTGATGAACTATGGAGAGAGGTTTGTGACACTGTACAGGAGACAGTGATCAAGACCATCCCCAAGAAAAAGAAAAGCAAAATGGTTGTCTGAGGAGGTCTTACAAATAGCTGATAAAAGAAAAGAAGCAACAAGCACAGGAGAAAAGGAAATACATATCCATTTGAATGCAGAGTTCCAAAGAATAGCAAGAAGAGATAAGAAAGCCTTTCTCAGTGATCAATGCAAAGAAGTAGAGGAAAGCAATAGAATGGGAAAGACTAGAGATGTCTTCAGAAAATTAGAGATACCAAGGGAATATTTCATGCAAAGATGGGCTCAATAAAGGACAGAAACAGTATGGACCTAACAGAAGCAGAAGATATTAAGAAGAGGTGGCAATAATACACAGAACTATACAAAAAAGATCTTCAGGACCCAGATAATCACGATGGTGTGATCACTCAGCCAGACATCCTGGAATGTGAAGTCAAGTGGGCCTTAGGAAGCATCAGTATGAACAAAGTTAGTGGAGGTGATGGAATTTCAGTTGAGCTATTTCAAATCCTGAAAGATGATGCTGTGAAATTGCTGCACTCAATATGCCAACAAATTTGGAAAACTCAGCAGTGGTCACAGGACTGGAAAAGGTCAGTTTTCATTCCAATCCCAAAGAAAGGCAATGCCAAATAATGCTCAAACTACTGCACAATTGCACTCATCTCACACACTAGTAAAGTAATGCATAAAATTCTCCAAGCCAGGCTTCAGCAATATGTGAACCATAAACTTCCAGATGTTCAAGCTGGTTTTAGAAAAGGCAGTGGACCCCGAGCCAAATTTGAACCAGAGTCAAATTGTCAACATTCACTAGATCATCAAAAAAGCAAGAGAGTTCCAGAATAACATCTATTTCTGCTTTATTGACGATGCCAAAGCCTTTGATTGTGTGGATCACTATAAACTGTGGAAAATTCTGAAAGAGATGGGAATACCAGACCACCTGACCTGTCTCTTGAGAAACCTGTATGCAGGTCAGGAAGCAACAGCTAGAATTGGACATGGAACAACAGACTGGTTCCAAATAGGAAAAGGAGTACATCAAGGTTGTATATTGTCACCCTGCTTATTTAACTTATATGCAGAGTACATCATTATGAGAAACACTGGGCTGGAAGAAGCACAAGCTGTAATCAAGATTTCCAGGAGAAATATCAATAACTTCAGATATGCAGATGACACCACCCTTATGGCAGAAAGTGAAGAAGAACTAAAGGGACGTTTGATGAAAGTAAAAGAGAAGAGTGAAAAAGTTGGCTTAAAGCTCAACATTCAGAAAACTAAGATCATGGCATCTGGTCCCATCACTTCATGGCAAATAGATGGGAAAATAGTGTAAACATTGGCTGAGTTTATTTTTCTGTGCTCCAAAATCACTGTATATGGTGATTGCAGCCATGAAATTAAAAGACACTTACTCCTTTGAAGGAAGGTTTTGACCAATGTAGGCTGCATATTAAAAAGCAGAGATATTACTTTGTCAAAAAAGGTTCATCTAGTCAAGGCTATGATTTTTCCAGTAGTCATGTATGGATGTGAGAGTTGGACCATAAGGAAAGCTGAGCACTAAAGAATTGATGCTTTTGAACTGTGGTGTTGGAGAAGACTCTTGAGAGTCCCTTGGACTGCTAGGAGATCCAACAAGTCCATCCTAAAGGGAATCAGTCCTGGGTGTTCATTGAAAGGACTGATGTTGAAGCTGAAACTCCAATAATTTGGCCACCTGATGGGAAGAGCTGACTCACTGGAAAAGACCCTGATGATGGGAAACATTGAAGGCAGGAGGAGAAGGGGACAACAGAGGATGAGATCATTGGATGGCATCACCGACTCAATGGACGTGAGTTTGGGTAAACTCCAGGAGTTGGTGATGGACAGGGAGGCCTGGTGTGCTGCTGTTCATGGGGTTGCAGAGTCGGATATGACTGAGTGACTGAACTGAACTGAATACAAGAAAACAATAATACTTATAAAAACCAAATTTAAACTCATAGAAACAGAAACAGAGTGATGGCAACCAGGCAGTATGAGAAATTGTATCTATTGTCAAAGGGTACAGACTTTCATTTATAATAAAAATAAGGTTTGAGGAGCTAATTTACAGCATGGTGATTATAGTTAATACTGTATTGTAAATTTGAAATTTGCTGAGAGTAGATCTTAAGCATTATCACCGAAAAAACAAAATTGTGCAATGTAATGGATGTGTTAATTAACTTTACCATAAAATAATTTCAAAATGTATACATATATCAAATCATCTAGTACATATTAAATTTACTACAATTTTATTTGTCAATTTTACCTCAGTACATCTTGGAGGAGTGAGGAAAAAAGAATACTGCCATGTTCTTGCCATATTTTCATATCTGCCATTCTCCAAAACTTTATTTTTATCATCTCATTTAACCTTCAAAGTGAGAATTTTTATGATAAAAGTGTAAATACCAGACTAAGATAATTTTATGTTTGAGGGGGAAAGAAGGCAGAGAAAATGTAAATAATTTTACCAAGGACATATAGTTAGTAAGGGTTGGAGCAAGAATTGAAACACCAGCAATCTGACTTTAGGTTAGGAACTCTTCAGGTTAGTTACTTCTATTGTATTCTTAGGTGTTAGAGAACAGATACCCCCAAAATAAAATGACCTAACTTTTGACTAAGAAAACTAGTGATTCAGTAAAATATTTTGTTGATTCTCTTCTCTCCAGAAACTGCTTATTTCAGTCAGTGTATTGAATCAACAGATAACAAATTAATATATTCTCCATTAGCATTGCTCACACAAAGAAAACAAAAGAATGGAAGGAGACAGTTGGGGGTATTTGGACCAATAGACATATAACATGCAGGTTTTTTAGGTAGAATACAGTGAGAAAATGAACTGCATCTGGTGAAAATTCTATGTCCTATATTTCCCTTCTCCAAGGTTGAAGCAGCTATATTTACTACTGTTTTAAATTTCTACAATTAAAACATATATCAGATAATTTTAAATAATGATAAGAAAAGAGCCAAACAAAAAAGACCTGAATGCAATCAAGTTTAGTGCTTCCAAATTTGCTGGGTTTCAGTCATCCCTTTCTTGACTTGGCAGTATATCAAGATACGTACGAACTAAACTACAGAGTGGCTCTGCACGGCATTTCCTCTCTCCTCTGCACTCTTTGAATGCACTGGCCAGAGATTTTTTTAATTTCATACATCATTTACAACTAGCTCTGTTGATTCTGCAGTCATTACTGAGCTCAGCCTGAGCGCCAAAAAAGAACACACACCAACATACAGAAATGCACACTGTTGGCATTGTCACAGCACAAAATAAACCAAGCCCACTGCACTAACTATGCCACTAACTGAAGAAGTCACAGACCTGGAATATAAAGTACCCGGGAACTAATTAATCTTTCTACTTGTTTGTTTGCCAAGGTAAGCTGGATATGGATGTCAATTCAAAACAAGTTGCAGACATTGTGGAAGTTATAATAAGTAGCTGAAAAACCCAAGGCAGAATTTTCCTTTATAGCATGAGTGTCAGGTACAGGCATGCTTGATACTTATCAAATTTAACTATCTCACTTACTAGACTCCCTGTCAGTCAACAAGTCAAATTTTAAGCTTTAGAAGAGATAATAATTGATGATGGGAAACTATCATTTACTTT